>SCDS01000549.1:0-88145 GCA_004149465.1 Drosophila nigromelanica
CAGTTGAGAGCTTCGCTCCTGTGCCGTCCTGGAAGCTTGCTAATGCAAACTGGCGATTGTTCGACTCGGAACTGGTGGAGGAAATTTTGGAGCACCTTCTCTTGGAGAACATCAGGACGTTACCATTGGACTCCTCAGTGTCTGCACTATGCCTTGCCGTGCATTCAGTGTGCGGCAGGGTATTAGGCCGCAGGTCATGTCGAGCCCCGGGAAAAGTTAAATGGTGGACCGCCGAACTGAGTACCAAACGCCAAGAGGTTAGGAGACTAAGGCGGAGGCTTCAGGATGCTCGATTAGCAGGCGATTAGTGTTCTGACTGTGGAAAAACGATCCCGAATCATCAAATTGGATTCCACTCTGATCACTAAAAGCTTTTGTTGAGAGAGAATACTGTAACCGAGTTTTCCTGGACATCGAAAAGGCATTCGACAAAATATGGCATCCTGGACTAAGTGATCTACGTAGATACAAATTATGTTAAAAGCCTCTTGATTAAAAATGCTTAAAAATCGTAATTTATAGACAAGTATTCTTATAGCAAGAGTTGTGTTTGGTTTTCCAGTTTTATTATAGTATTATTATGGTACAAATAGTTTGTAGATTTTGAGATTATGTGCTTATGAGTGATTCAGCTTGCGAAGAGTATGTTTAGGCCCTGATATGGTGATGGGTTATTAATAGCTTACATTTAAATGAGACAGGCAGCTCCTTCAACTGACTTGGACTGAAGGAATGTGTCCCAACATTGAGATACTCGTTATCCAATGAGGGTTTTTCAACAAAACTCAATAACTACGGATACGTTGCTAAGTACTTAGGTGCGACAGAATGACCCAGACTCAATTGAAATTGCAGTCGAGCGTGTTCTGCTCCGTGGTGGTGGTGCGAATGCGACTTTGGTCGCTCTGGGAGCGCTGCAGTCGACCGCCGCGCCAGCCGCAGCGCCAGCGCTTGATGCAGCTGAGGAGGGACCAGTTGATGCTCTTGGTGCGGCTCAGCACATAAATATACGGATCCAATGTGAAATGCAGAGCCATCAGCACATCGGCTATTATGAAGAACGGATGCGACGGTGGCACCCGATTCTGCCGAATGGCCAGTGGAATGGCAATCTATAGAGAATATGAGAAAACGTAAGCTGGGCTTAAATCAAAGATTTATTGTGATCGCATTCAACTGACCATCTGCGGCATCCAGCAGATGACAAACGAGATGCTGAGGAATGCCATTAGCTTGGCGAACTTGATCTCATCGGGCGATGTGGCGGCGGTCATGGTCACACTGTTGCTGTGGTGGAATTGTCGTGGTGGCGGCATATTGTGGTGACTGCTGCTGGTGGTGCTGTACTGGGCCTGGTAGAGTGTTGTGCCGCTGCTGCTCTCCGGATCGATGCTGCGCACGCTCTTCTCCCGGCTAACGAGATTGTACTGCATGTGCCGTTTGGTGGTGCGACTGCGTCCAATGATCCACAGCACGCGAGCCACAAACAAATTGCAGGCGACAATCACCAAGCACAAAAAACTGCCTGCAAGACATCTGAAAATGGTCGGAAACTCCACGAAATTGTTAACACACTCTTACCGAAAACCATAAAGAAAATGGAATAGGCCTTGTTCAGTGTGCCCTGTGCATCCCGGTAGCGTATGCATTTCAATTTCTCCGGATTCGATTCGTCAATGTACGCCCCAAAGCCGGCAAAGGGCAGAAACGTAACGATTACCGCAACCAGCAGGATGCTGTGCACCGTCTTCTGGACCAGCTCATAGGTGATGTGCTACCGTTAATCGAGATATGGGATATTTGTGGCTCGCTGTGTTATTCATCAATTATCACTCACCTTGTGATAGATAAATGGCCGTGCCAGGGCCATGCAACGTTCGGCAGCCATCACGGCGGCAATACAGCCGGAACTGACGCCAAAGAAGCGCCAGACGACATGTCCAATACAATCGAGTCGAATAAAAAATGGCAACTCATCCTCATCGAACAGATTGTACTTGAGCAGCGCTGCGGTTAACATGCCCAGCAGCCCAACCAGATCATTTGTGGCCAGGCAGCTGGAGAACCATAAAATAAGAAAGGATGTGGGGTTAGACAAGCACATTGAATGGGCCAATAAACTAGCACAGTTGGAGACGGCAGTTTGGGCAGAGATGAAAGACATGCTCCGTTATAGGCTCGTAAATAGCACATTTAAAGTTGTTTTTTTTTACAATAAGTGTGTTTAATGATGTCACATTTCTAATTCTTATCGATGGAAAAACCAAGTGCGACGCATTTACAGGGTCAGATGACCATTTACAAGTTGATAATAAATATATTTTATCTATAATTCTTCTTCGAGTACCGGCATGCGCAATATCCGGCTTAGAACTTTTCTTAGTCATGTGTTGATTAGCCTTGATTGCTTAACATCTGTCACATTCGAAAAATTGTAAAGCTAATTGCAACTGGCATAAATCGGGACATTCAACTTATCGATATTTATTTATGTACATTTGGTTGCATAGTAATGAGTAATTAGTATTAGTCTATCCTAATCAATAACTCACATAAAAAACCAATTAAAATTTGGGTAATGTGAAAATTGTGTAAATAGATTTTTGATAAATAACAGCAGCCGAGTCCATATAGCTTTGTTTATCTAAGTTTATGCTTTGTTTGCAGATTAAATTGTCAATAATTCCTATTTTCCACATAAACATCAACTGACATCTGCGGTTAATTTTAGCATATCTCAAGTAATTAAAGAGCTACATTCAGAAAATTCGGTAAATAGCTTCTCATATGTTTAGTATACATAGCTTTTCAATACCTCCTTCCACTACACCCAAAGTTAAAAATAATGCACAAAATTTTAGATAATTTTTGGTGAATGCATAGAAACAAGCATAGAAGTTAATAAAGATAGAATTTTCCAATGCACGCTTGGGAGCTCTCATATCTTTGCTAAACTTTTAGGTAAGTAAACATTTAAAATTCTTCGCCTTTCTTTATATTATTTTGATCTAAAAACAGTTGTGAAAAATTAAAGTTTTCAGCAATAATCCGGAAAATAGTATCTGAAAGTAATTTAATTTGAAATTTATGGTTTTGCCAGTGTATCTAACATTCGTTGCTATGCTCTTATCATTTTCTCAGCAGAGCTAAGCAAGACAAGTTCTCTGTCTGTCATCGAAATTCCACAATTTTTGTTTTCTTTATTCTGTTTTTATTTTCCAGCACCATTAAAAATGTCGCACTTGCCACATAAGAAAATCATTTGTCTTCGCTATGAATAATTGTTCTCAACTCTCGACAGTCCACAGAAAATCGAATGTGTATAAATTACAATTAGGGGCAATGGAGAGCAAAAAGTTACAGCAACTAAAAATGCGGCAGATGCAGTCAGTATTTGTTGAACTAAAGATATTTTGTGCGATTGTTTACACATTTAAGTGTAGATATAGTCGCAAATTGTAATTACAAATGCGATTTATGGCGGGCTGTAAAACTTTTTTTATATACACAAAATTATACATTAGAGCGCGCCTGAGTTGTATTGAGAAAAAGTTAAATGTTTGGCAAAATTTTTGCTAAAAGCGAAACAAAAACAAAACAAAAAAAACACACGATTCATAGCGGAAGTGCATTCATATTACAAACATACACTCGGAGAAAACTCCTAGAATATTGTACCTAAAGCAAAATGCATACAAGGTCGAAATGTGCTTACCTGCAGTCTAAAATATTATTATTTCAAAAAATTTGTTTAACTTACGAAATTCCTAAATACAGAATTACGAATTTTGAATTTTCCTTTTATGTAATAAAAGCCATATTTTTCAAGTTAAATACTTTTTTAAATAAAGCTTTTCTTTTCGCATTCATTGGGTACATTTTCAAGGGATTGTATACATATAATTATTTCAGCGTCAAGTGTCAATCCGGACGCACACGTTCATCAATCAAGCAAGCTGAGATCAAAGCTCTGTTCCATTTTGTCACTTGAGCGCACACACGCGCAGCCAGGATAATTTTCGTCCTCGGCTCAAATTGCTGTTCGAGGCAGTTTTTTGGATTTACATCGCATAATAAGCAAATTGAATTCAATGCGTAAATTGATGCTAGCTTAGCCTCCTCAGGCCTCTTACGATGACAAATGGCATAAATATATATAAAGACAAAACTGGCTGTATCCAAATTCAAGTGGTTGCCTCAAGAGTTGCCCTGCGCTGATAAATACATATTAAATAGCTTTCAGCTATGCCCAAAATCCATAGATTGCTTAGATACGCAATTGAAATCGATTACGAGGGCGGTTATTTCAATTATAAACTATTAGAACTCTCACTTGATAATAGTTTTAAGGTGAATTATCATGATAAAATCACATCCAATTTATTCGGATTGTAACAACAAGGCCATAGTCAAATGCCTAGTATAACAAATTCTGGACAGAATGAAAAAGTTCCGTTCCCATTGGCTACAATTTTTGACCCGAAACTTAAAGAACACCGTCTAGCTATAAAATTTGTTAATTTTAGATTTTATTTATATAAATATTAATTAAGTCAATTTTCACGATTTTTCCCCAGGGGGTGTTTCAAAATCTTGAAAATTTATCTGCTGCGCTTTTAGTTTTAATTTAGTTTCAATTCTTTTGGTTTAAAAGTGTAATTTTCCATTTGCAAACTTGGTTCAAACATATGCAAGAGTGTATTGAACTTAATGTTGAGTATTTTGAAAAGCATTTTCAATGATCAATATTTCGGCACACAATATAAAATGCAGCCCTCGTATATGCTGTCCGATTTCGGGGTGCAAAGTTGCCGTACGTCTGTTCCACACAAAATGCAAATCGGACCCGCACAATATCAGGCAAAGCCGAACGAACAGACCTCAACTGCCGTGAACTCACAGCACCACTATGCATATGACAACTATTGCCAGGCACATACAGTGGCAGCTAGATGTATGTATGTGTGTGATTATTTATTTATACATATGCATTGGCGTAGTTTTGTTATTGTTAACTTACCGCAACATGAACGTGTATTTGCTGTTTTTATTATGCTTTTTACGCGCCAAAATAACCAACGCCAGAAAATTGCCAATCACGCCGAGGCCCATGACAATGAGGCTAAACAATAAACGCCGGCGATTTTTATACAAAGCAGCCGATGCCGTTAGAGCTGATCTATTGGTGGTCAGCTCGGTGGTCGAATTCAGAATTTCCGCCACAACTGTTGTGGCATTATATGCGAATTTTGCATCTGACATCTTGTTCAATTGCACTTGTTTTTACTCCTTTCAATTTTCCAGTGAAAATGTTTTGGCACACACGCCACAATAATTTATATACTATATATATATATATAGTTTTTTATGAAATTGTCAACTGTTGCCACTTTACTGCTGCTGCTGCTGCTGCTGTTGCTACTGTGTCCGTTCATGCACCGGCTGGAAACTAGTTTCGAGCTAATGATCAACGCGTTTTTGGCCACTTAATTTATCATTAAGTTGATCAGTTCGATTGGTTATGGCATTAGCCGCATATACTATATATATCTTTGTATATATGTAGATAAATTTTGCCAGCTACGCACGCGCGATTCTTGCGAGCACTCGGATGCAGTGTCTCCGCCAATCCGTGCCGTACACCGTCTGCAGCGAACAGTCGATTTAGAATGACGAGCCGATAGCCAACCACGACGATGACTACGACGCCAACTGCTCTGCTGCTGCTGCTGCTGCTGCTGTTGCCACTCAGCGCAATGCTGGTGGGTGGCAACGACTAGCAAAGCTCCTTGCGACGAAAACAACGCTCAACAGTTGGCACACGACGACTTCGCAACTGCTCGGAAATGATGCCGACGCCGGTGGTCGCCCCTCCGCCCATTTCAAATGCGCAGCGAGTGCCGAACGTCAACGCCGACGTCAACGTTGACTGCGGCAGCAGCAGCGGCAGCGAACGCGTGTGCGGTCGCAAGAGCTTGGCAATTTTTTATACTCTATGCACAGAGTGTAGGTGGGCATATTGGTTACAAAGAACTGTAAATTCGCATTAGGTAAAAGCGACATGTCCAATACCATTCTTTCGGCAGAATAATCAAAATAATCAAAAATACGCCTTTTGATTATGAATAGAGTATTGCCAAGTCGCGTAATACAGCTGACAGCCATATTCTTAATTGTTAATGACTGGATACTTTATAAATATAAATGGAAACCGATATACGCTATCGAAGCGTTCAAAACAGAGACACGCCGGCAGCTGTTGCGACTCCCACGGGCTACATATGGATATAGTTATGATGTATTGTAAATTCTCGTGATTAAACCAATATATAATAGACTAGATACTATAAGTAATTAGGCATAGTAACTGTAGCACCATATTTGAAAGGTTTTTGATAAAAGCTCTAAAAAGAGCATTTAGAATTCGTTGGAGGTTTTCGTTAATGCTTTGGCATTTATATTTTGTTTTGCATTAGGTTTGTGCTCGTTCAAAAATTAACAATTAAATTGTTTTGTTTTTGGAAATTTGCGATGAATCGTTCGTGCGGCTTTTAACGGCAAACAACTTAACAATTACTTAAAATAGTGGCACATTCAAGAATGCAATTGTGAATTTAATATTAATTGCAAACAGTTAATGCAATATTCGCATTGGCTGCGGCTGCTGCTGCCGAGAAATGGTTGATTTAAGATCAAAGACGCGCATTCTAAATGCGATATTAGCCGTAAAGCGAAAAGGAAGTGAGCATCAAGACGCCGCTGCTGACGGCGACGGCGACGTCGACGCCGACGTCGATGCTGATGTTGTGCTGCTGCAGCCGATGCCCAACTTTGGGACAACGGCGACAACACGGCGTATGCGCAATGTGTGTAATTTTCAATGGGTGACTACCCACACATACATAAAAACAAACACACGCACACACATGTGGTCACATTGCCTAATAAATTCATGAGCCTGCGGATGCTGACGCAGTCCTGCATGACCGAATAGTCGAATTGCGTCCTGCAGCGACACAAGCGTGGAAAACCGCAGGCGACTATTTTTAGCTAATTTGCCCAAGGCAAACGCAATACAAAACGCAAACATGAACTTTGACTGTGTCTGCAGCAAATGTGACGCTGACTCGACCTGCGTCTGTTTGCGTAATAGATTTCTGGGAATTGGTATCCCTTGATATCCTAGAGCCTCTCTATTAATTGGGTGTGCGCCCCAAAACGAAATTGTCAGCTTCATGCCAGAGTCATATTTTCTCGGCTTTTTGTTTTTTTTTCCATTCTTTAGGTGGGGGCACATAAAAATGACTTTTTTGGCAGCTTGCGTGGCTCCAGCGGTTGACTGACCTCTGACCCCATCCAGTCCAGCCGCGGTTGTTTGCAAAATTAAATTCATAAATAATAACGTATTATTTGCTGGCCCCTTTCATTTATTTGCGCCCCAACTAGGTCGCCCCCTAAAGTGCCTGATTAATGGTTAACAGCCAACTAGACTCGACTCGCCGGGAATTTTGCTAATCAAATGTTTGACAAGCACTTGACGATGTATTCAATTGCAACGGGACAAGTGCATCAGAGAATAGAGATCCTAATCCCCCAAACAATGATACTAAGTCACTGTATAAGCACAATATAAATTGTTTTCTGATCACATTCTTTATAAGAATCTATCTATTCTTCCATTAAATAAGAATTGATGTAAGAAATGTTTCATAGCATGTCATTTATCACTTAATCACACGCGGTACTTGTACAATTATTTGGTCTTTAAATAAGATATAGCTTGAAAATCCGAGGGCTATTTACATGTGAAAGTCGCATGCAACAAGAAAAGAACCGAAGATATTATACCCTTGCACCTAAGGCTGTTGCATAATAAATGGGAGTATGTTTTTTTTAAACTTAATCAACATTTGTTTTTTAAGATATTTTGTATAAATAACGAAAAGCTCTTTTTACAACTTTGGTATGGATGGTTATATTTTGTTCATAAGGATACCATTTAATCAATTTAAATTAGAAAACTGGTTCTTAGAAATGAAAACATATGAAGATATATTCAGTATATCCAAGGAACATACCTATGTTAAATATCTTCCAAACACTTCTGGGTGCAATTCATTTTTCAGGGTCAACTATATCTCGGTGACATTCTGTGTTTATTTTTCATGCGTTGTCTTGTTTGCTTTCCAGATCCACATATGACGGGGCATAGCGACATATCATAAACTTTATCAGTTTACAATTCGATGTACTGATAACGTAAAAGCTTAAGCTGATTGGGGTAGTCCCAATTGAGTTGATTGCGCTGGAAAACTATAACTGTAAATGCCTATCCTGTGGCTGAGCCATGAATTTTCAATTTAGATGCTGCTCTTCCAAGAAGTGTACTCTGAGCTGAGCTGGGCTGGGCTGGGATGGTCGTCATACATCAATGTCATGCAGCTGCAGTTGTTGTTAATGCCGGGTGCATACTGTGACGTGAAATGCATATAAACTACGGCGTAGTTATACTTGCAAACGGAAGCTGTGGCAACAATCGAGCACACTGCATCGCGTCCAGGCGGCATGGCAGTGGCGGAAAAAGTCACGCATTGGTTTACATTTTGGCAGAGAGACGCGACGCAGCGGCTATTTTGCATAACAAATAAATAAGAATTTTAATTGTATTTCGATACTTGGCCGGGGGAGGCATCTTATAAAGGCGCGCAGCCAAATTAAAATAAAAAGCACACAGAGAAACATTACCAAGTTTTAAATATCAAAACATTGGACATCATCAGCGGCATTTTAATGGCTTGATAAGTCGGTTGTCTCTTACAATTAACATTTTATCAATAGAGCGTCCGAAAACGTAGCTTCGGCTATTAAAACGGGCCGGAATTAAATACAATTGATATTACAAGCACGCAGCTGCAAATTGTTTAACGCGTGCACACGAAAGCGAACAAAAAATAAAAATGACAGAGCCCACAAGATGTACGTAGATTTAACTATAGATAAACAATCTATATAAATGTATGTGTGAAGTGCAAATGACTTAAACGCGCGCCCAGACAAACTGAAGCTGAAATTCCAGATATTGTAATACGAATGCGACACAAATGCATTTATAATTTTTAAGCGCCTTACGGCATGAGGTATATATGCTTTATATATATCAATTTATTTATATGTATGTATTCTGCATACAAGATAGGATAAATACGTATTTGTTGTTAGTTATAGTTTGGTGTATGCATTCATACGTTTTATGCACAGTATTTTTGTTTGCTAAGCTTCGGTAATTTGTAAATTATTTTGGTTATTTTTCTAAACTAGATTATTGCACTATAGCTCAAACACTAGCTGCTATATTAACTATCTACTTATTGTATAAAGAAAATCAAAGCAAATTTAAGGTATGTATAAATAGACAATTATCGAATTCCCTATGCACATCTATAGACAGACACACTCACCCACACACACATACACACACACTGATAGTTGGCTGTCGTAACGAGTGTGTGTGGCTGCGTGTGTGTGTTGCAGTAAACTCCTAGCGTACAATCACAGCACACAATTTACAATATTCTCACTTAATCATAACAAAACGAACTAAAATTTGGCGACGTTGCATTTTCCTCGATTGTCGCTTAGATGCGACTGCAGAAGTTGTAAAGCAATTGTTTATCCTCGAAATGATAAACATTGTTAATGTGTCGCAGCACGCGACCGTCAACGAGATGACGAGCATAGTGCACGGCCTCCATGCGATCCTTCGACAGGCCCACCTCAATAAGCCAGCTGACAAACTCGCTGCCATAGAAAACCTTGCGATACACACGAATGCGCCATCTGTTGAGGGGAAGAGGAAAAAAGTGTTAAATAAAAGCTAGATATTCTATAATTGATTGAGAGAAAAACGCACCTTCTGTCCTTGGCAATATCCTTTTTGCAGTTCTCCAAATGATGATTGCGAAATTGCTCACAAATCTGTTTGGTCTCGGGACGCAGATTCGACCAGTGGGGCAGGCTGACAACATTAGCACCATACCTATGCACATTTCATATTATTAACGGCTACATCGTTCTTATAAATATAATATACTAACCATATTTTACGCCAGAACTTGATCAGCGGCATCAGCAGCTCACCTGTGTCGCTTATGAACACAGCCAACACAATCAAACCCTGACCAAAGTTGAGGAACGCATCGAGAAAACTCAATTCCAGGTATATGCCTGACATGCCCTCCATGACCAGCGTCCAAATGGACACGGCCAGGCCGACAAACATTGAGCACAACAAAATGATCAATAGAATTGTATGCTTCAATGTTTGATGCTCATCACTGTCGCTTGTATGCTCCAATGGCTCCAGTCCGCTGCGCGTTTGCTCCTCATAACGTTCAATGATATTCTGGCAACTCTGGCGCGAGGTGCTCGGGCCGCAGTTGTACGAGCTGCTGCACATTTGACTGCAAGAAAACCACAACAGCATCAATTACTACATGAATTACAATTAAAGCAAATTTCCCTCTTACGCTTCAGTTGCAGGCGCGCTATCAATTTTGTCCAAGTCCTTTGGGTTCATAACGTTACGTTGCCTACTGCGATTAAGCAGATCCTCTATATCCATAACAACAGTAGAAGTTGTTGTGGGCGTGGTCACCGCTGAGCTCGAACAACAATTTCCGTTGCCTGAACCGCAGCCACCACTGGCTCTGCTCTCAGGCACGACAGTTGTGGTTATCATTTCATCATCATCCGATGAGGACGAATATGAAGTTGTGCGCACGCTCTGCCTTATCGAGGAACGATCCGTATTGGCTAGCAAATTGGCTGTTGATACCGTCGAATGCAAATCGGATGCTAAAAGTTAACAAATTTAACTTATTGTTAAAAAAATTCCTGTATTAGAGAGCATACCCAAATCCGGATTAGACAACTCACGCGAATAGGTCAGATACTTTTCGTAGCGCTTCTTGTAGCGTTGATGCAGCACGAGGCATCCCACGGTAACTGTGAAAGCAAATATCACATATCGGATTAGACTTCATATAGCCAAAGGGCAATTTGATATTCCACGTTAAGCTTCAGATTGAAAACTTTAGGTGCATCATTGTAAACTTGCCACACCTTGCGGCGCGTCAAGCTATCATAACGCGTCAAATATCTTGAATTTTTTCTCATCAGGCTGCTAGCTTCGCGGGGCTTTGCAATTGCTACACACCTATAAAACACATGACGAGCAGAAAAACTGCAATGGCCGCCTGCGCATTGCCATACTGAAAACTGGGATTTTGTTTCTCGCTGGGCATCGATTTGGAATCAAAGGCGATCAGCAAGCCAGAAATGAGTGCAGGCACGCCCCAGGCAAAGATCAGCTGACAAAATATTGAGCGGTTAATAAATTAACATAAATATGTTGTAGCCAAAGAAATTACCATATAGGGCCAGAGTTTTAGTACAAAACATAAGCTGCGACACTGCAGGAAAAGCAGCGTAATAGCCAGAATAGCTGTCCACAAGCGCGAGCTGTAGGTGCCAATGTTGAACAGAAAGAATTGCAAATACAAAGGCCAGCGTTCCACATGATCCAGCTTCGACCAGAGTATGACTCCAATGCAGCACATTAACTGTGGGCCAAGACAAACAATTCAATTTAAATTGAAAGAGATTTGAATAGCTGTAAATGCTTTACCTGTGATAGCACCAAGCAGGCTGTTATGCGCTGCGGCATGCGTTTAAAACGTTTCGTAACAATCAACAGCGTCAACATCCAGCAACAGGCTGCAGCACCCGCAACACTTATGTCAAAGGAAAAGGCGTCTAGTTCATGCAAGTAGTCCAAAGGCTTCAAATTGGTCAACGATATCATCTTGGCTGATATAAACATAAGCGGCGCCGAGATAAATGTGCACAGAACCATGCTGCGTGCAATCTATAAAATATGTGTGAGAAATGTATTCGTTTTCTTTTCTTTTTTACGTTTAAATGCTGCTCACCAGTTCCACTTCCACGTTGTATTGTGTTGCAATGACAAAGGCGCCGGGTGCCGCGGGAAAAGTGCCGTAAAGAAAGCCGAAGGTGCTCAGCTCAGTGGTGTCATTGAAGTTCGCGCCAGCCTGTATAATGTTCACTGTCTGGCGACAGACCAAGGGCAATACCAAGCTGAAAGCAGGTAGTTGTTAGTGATAACATATTTAAAATACAGTTGAATAATGACTCACATCTTGACTAATATGAGCACGCTGGGCAGCAGCAGGCCCATGCCCATGGTTTTGCGTTCCGCGCTCGAGCCGCCACCAACAATCTTGAGGCCTAGCAAAAATAGTGCTGTTGCCGAGAAACTCTGCCCGAAGACACGCAACACACTGGCCACCATCTCAGGCAGTCCCTTGGGACACAGAAAACCAGCGGCGACACCGAGCAGTGTCATCAGCAGCAAAGGATTGAAGAACAGCGACTTAATGGTGTTCCAGACGAGTATTGTGCGCTCGCCCAGGCAACGACGTTGCTTGCTCAACTGCTCGGCGGGACAGGTTTCCGGGCAAAGCGGAGGATTGCGGTTGACGTCCTCCTTGTTTTTTATAATCTTGCTTATTTCCAAAAGAACCAAGCCAATGGGATTTAGAATGGCCAAAGAAATGGGCGCCATAAGGTACAAATACGAGGCATATTCCGGATGTACATCCTTGTAGAGAGCCATGACTGAAAGAAAGTAAAGAGTTAGATGGAAATAAATGGTGAATAAATCTCGTTTACCTATGGGATATCCAATTGCAAAGTCGTTGCTTTGTGTACAAAATATGGCCATCAAGCCGGCACGGGCATAGTTCAAAGGTCGCGCCACCAGCAGACATATGATGAGCACAGCAAAGAAAACGATGGCTTTAGAGACGAGCATGGCCAGCAGAAAGGTCCAGTTGACAGCGTGCCAGTTGAGCTCCACCAGCGAGAGAAAGATCAGCGAGGGCAGTGCAAAGGTGCCCACAAATGTGGCCAATCCCTTAGTTTCCGCATTGCTGATAATCTTAAAGCGACCGGCTATATAGCTGTAGGGTGAAATAAGTTGAGAAAGTGAGTAAATCAATTATTGGGACACACCCCTCGATTTTATGCAAATGTGATATTTAAAAGTGCGTGCATTTAAATATACACATGTATATGCGGAACTTTAATCAATATTGTGCCCACAACCTGATGTTAGGTGCCGATATGCAACAAAAGCAACACGTGATCTTGTCCCAACAAAAGTTGTAATAACAAAGGTTAAAAACCAGTTATTGTATTTCAAAATCTTGTAAAAGTTGCGTTTGTTTGTTCCGCTCAATATTCAAAAAATAAAATGCATATTTATGTGTACGTACATATGTAAACTGCAATTTCAGAGCTGGTTTCCCCAATGAACTGTACTGTACTTCCCCAAAAGAAAAAAAAAACTGGAACTAACTGCTTGAATAATTGCCTCAAGAATAACAATGTTTGCTGGGCTGATAGCGATTTATAACGCTTGCAAAAAGTTGTCATCGCGATATCTTGTCTGGTTGTTGTCGAGTATAGGACAGAAAGTACTGTTTTATACGCTGTTAAGCAACAAACAAGGCTATAACAGACAAAAGGATCCCATAAATCTATAATCAGCTGCAGTAGGCAAGTTGATCATGTCTATATTTGGGTTTCTCTTAATAAAAAGTTATTTTTTTAAGTTCTTGTATATAATAAATTCTGGCAACTCGCAGCTGAATACAGAGTATCTTTAAAATGTGCACTTTCGCTAAACACTTTACCTTTTTTTTAAATCTATTTGACAGATACGACATAACTCTCTTCGCATGCCCCAAATTAATTTTACTGATCATCTGTGCTAACTTCCAAATCATGTTTTCACAATTTATTTTCTTGTTTCAAAATCTTTTAATAGAATTTGTTACAACAGTTGTGCGTAGTTTGTTCTTGTTTGTAGCTGTGTTTAGCTGATAACAAGTGTATCTGTTGTACTAGGCGATAGTCGAATTCCGAATACACCTAAGTAGCTGACTTTAATGAATGGAAAGTTGAAGGTCAACATTTGATAAACAACTTTGCTCTACCCGCTTAAGCATTATTGAGTCAAAAAGTCAAAAACAAGCTGCAAAGTATATGCAGCATTTTAAGCTAATTTATCTGGAGAATTTATTGACAAACGACATTATATCCAATTCTCACATGAGCGGCTCGTCACGTGCCCGATCAAACTGTTTATTTATGCGCTGAGTAATACTAGCTAGACCAGAGATACTACCGGGAATATGGAGCAGCAAGCGTAATTGCTCTATATACATATATAGTTAAAGCAACCAATATTCGTATATATAAGTAAATATTGTGACACCCTAGTACGACAGCTGTGTAGATTAAGTTGTTGTTTTTGTTTTTTTTAATTACTGTACAAAATATGACATCTGTGTCAACTCACGTATGTACCTATCGATATACTTGGGGTATTTCCTAAACTCATTTCAAGTTTAAGTATATGTTAGCTATTGATTTATATATTCCCATTAAGTATTGTTTAATTTTTTCGTTTAAATTACCATGCTAAATAAATAAAAACATTGTAACTAAATCATAAACGCTCGAAGAATTAATTGTAATTTTAATTTACGGCATTTCCGGCGGAGCGGGGGCGCTCTAGTGGGTGTGGCCGGGATATCAATGTATCAATCTTAAGGGGAGGTCGTCAGCTATCTACATACCAAGTTTGATGACTCTAGCTTTAAAATTGTGGACTTTATCGATTTGCAATTTTAGGTGTTATCGGTTTGCCACGCCCCCAGTGTGCGCAGCCCAAAATCCTCAACACTTTAACTGACGCGGGTACACACGAGTATATATCCAAAATTTCAATTGTTTTCATACAGACGGACGAACTGCAAGACGGACATTGCACAAACACAATATACTCTTTTCACTTCGTGAACCAGTATAAAACGGTTATTGCTTAATTGCTTGATAGAACAGATGGATGCAGCTACAAATTGGAATTGTTTATAAAATAGTCGCGTGCACCTATCAGCATTTAAAACAGCTGAGCATGCATATATATACATATATGTACACACACACAAGCATAAATGTTCAAATAATTAAAGATACAGTGGGAACTAGATAGAGCGCCTATTAGTTATTAGTTTAAATAAAGTAATTTATTTATATATTTAATATATATACTATAAAATGTGTATACAAATGTATATTAAATGTATATATAATCTAATAGTGTGCACACTTTAATATCAATCCAAGCTTATCTCTTCAAAAGTTTCCTTATCTGAAGTCAACGACTTATATAAAATCAATTTTATGTATCATCTAACAGTACTTGAAGTACGCAAATATATACACAAAACAAGTGACTGTATGAAAATAATTTTATTATACGGTAGGCTTTAATTTATTCGTGTCAGATTCGAAACAAAGCAAACGACGAAAATCACTTGAAAAACAAATTAAAGAGTCAAAAATGAAATCCAAGTATTTACATTTTCATCGGATTCGATTAATACCGAATGAAATGATCTCAGAGTAAATGGTGAGAACAAGGTAAGGGTATTTTATCTTCATCGCTTTCTAGATATATTCGTTCTTTCTGGTTGGGATTACGTCTCATCTTGAGTGTTATTTCAATTAAGTTGCCACTGTAAGCAAATGTATGCATGTGTGTATGTGCATTCTTAATTGCATTGTCAGTCGATTGCCGATTACATAACCGGCATTAGACGATTGCATATTGCATCAATCGAAGTTGATCGATTTTGTTTACTGCCAACATTGCAAGGTCAGTTGTAATTGTTTTTGGTGTTTATGTGTGTGTGTATGTGGTTGTTCCTTTGTGTGTGTGTTGTCTTGTTTTGTTTATTTTTTTTATCGCACTCTCTAAACGTTTTACTTTCGCTTATTGTAATTACTAATTAGGCTTGAATATTTTGCAATAGTCATTGACGTAGCATGGAATTTGTTGTTACGATTTAATTTGCATCATTTTAGTTGATTTTAGACTGTGTTTTCTAAGTTGACAGCAGTTTTAACGCTTCACGCTTTGATGCGCTGACAAATTGGTTGCGATTTATGACCCACATTTTAATGTATTAGTATTTAATAAACCACCGCCTGATAAAAATCAAACAAACTCATTGCAGTTCTTCTAACAACAAGTACGTAATAATGAGAATGAAAATGCATATATGCATTTAGATAAACTGTAAACAATTAAATGCAACAATTTCCACTTGCTGACTCATTGTATTTGAGCCACATTCACTGGGCATAGGGAATATCCATTCAATATGCCAACGACCTGCATGACTAACGGGCAAATGCAACGTATAAATCAAAACATCATAAAATAAAACCCGCATAAAATATCAATAAAAACAAAAATAAATAAAAAATATTAAGAAACAATTGCACATGAAAACCAACGTAAAATACAGTGAAAGCTCTACAAAGATTCTATGCCTTATTCTTTCTCTTTTTAAAATATATAAAAAACAGTGCTCGACTAGGATATACCCTGAACGCTGAAAAAATTCTAGACTCGTTCTGCGTATGCTATAGGAAGATCTAAGAGTCTTTACCCTTTGTAGTTCTCGGGATCGGTCAAGTGAGGTCATCGTCCGATAAAAATATATATACTTTGTGGAGTCGGAGATGCCCCCTGCCTGTTACATACATTTGCAAAAAATCAATATAACCTTTTCATCCATTATTAATGGGTACAGTGCTTGCTAAAATTTATCTTTTAATCGAACTAAAATAATTTACAATACTTTCCAATTGTTTATTTACTATTTCACCCTTTTGTTTATTTTTGCGTTCTCATCGCTTCTGATTAGAAGCCATAAATGGAGGAAATTAAAAATTGGCATCAAATCCAATCAAACCGGTCATTGAACAAGCGCGTGACAATTCGACAAACACAAACTAGATCTTATTTCGACTGCAAAAATTGCAACAACAGCAACAAAACGAAATCTGATAATGAACGGGAACAAAGCAACTCAACTCCCACACACACAAAAGTCAGCTAAAGTTCAAGGTGCACAGTATGAACTTTATTTCATGAAAGGGGCAAAAACATATGTATGTGTGTATGTATACATGTGTGTGTGAGCGCGCGTGGCACTCACTGTAAGTGACTTACCCGCATATTATAATACCAAAGCACTGGACTAGAGCCGGGTAGAAGTTATCCATTGAGACGCCGCCATCCTCTGCGCGTGGCGTTGCGGCGCTGCTGCTGCTGCTGGCGGCCAGGGCAGCCTCTGTGACAGCGTTTGCGTCGTCGTCCGCGCTGTCGCGCAAAGCCCTATAATACATGGAGCTATCCATTCTGTTGCCCGTTTTTAGTTGTATATTTCACTGATTTGCAGCAAGCTGTGACATGGTTGGGGGTCGGGGTAAAAACAGCTGTCGGCAGCGGCTGTGACGTCAAAGCTGACGTTGACTGTGCAAATATTGAATTTTCGCAAAATTTAATTAATGCGACACAAACACAAACATATGAGACAATTATTCAATAACGCAGTTCACGGCGTTGCTGTGCTATATATGTACACATATATATTTAGCACAATTTGTTGCTTTAATTTTCAGCCATTAAATACAAAATAAAACGATTTTTCGTGGTCGTCAATGCACTCTAAACACATTCATTGCATTCCGCACTTCACTTCACACGATGCACAGTGCGCATAAACTCAGCTTACCAAAATAATGATGGAAGCTGCAACAATCTGCTTGCTTTTATAGTTGAGTCGTCCCCACAAATGTTCGATTGAACAACTCACATCTCGGAGCGAACGAACCAATGCTGAATGACCGCTCATTTGGTTCGTTAATGTTATTATCACTCGTTGGGTATTTCAATCTTAATTTCCCATTTGTTTACTTAACTCAAGGCACATGGCTATTTAATTTGTTCCTTTATAGAAATAATAGGATAAACACGAAACAATGCCCATTACATACGTTCGTTAAGCCATGAACTTCTCATCTTAAATCTTCGTTTGAACCCCAATGCACAACACTATTTAAATGTACGTGAGTTTTTTCTTAGTGGTGGCAAAGAAATTTCGATAGTAATCGATTTTAAATGTGCATTTTGAATATTATAAATCCTACATTAAATATGATAAGCAATGAAACGAATATTCGAGCTTACGTTTTCTAATCATGTTGGCCAAATCATTTATAATAATAATAATTTTAGGTCGCCCAGTTTGTTCAATATTTTTTGCCAGGGATGGCAAAAATATCGGCCATTTGCGATATATTAGTGTGGCATCGATGCCAAATTAGTGCTCAGCTGTTTACTTTTTAAGCAAGAAGCAGCGAATTAGTCATCAAACAAAATTCGACGCAAATTTTCATAAAATTTTTAAAGTTTCTGTACCGTACTTAAGCAGAACACAAAATGAACCGACTTTTTGGACGTGGCAAACCCAAGGAGCCCGGACCGAGTCTAAATGATTGCATCTCCGGTGTACGTAGAACTGAAAATCAGGGAGTTGTTGTTGGGAAATTCCTACTTTTCTGTTCCTTACAGGTGGATGCACGGGCAGCCAATATTGAGGAGAAGATTGCAAAGCTGGAGACAGAGCTGCGTAAATATCGCGAACAAATGAGCAAAATGCGAGAATCTCCAGCGAAAAACTCCGTAAAACAAAGAGCGCTGCGTGTGCTTAAACAAAAGAAGGCGTAATTGCTGTCAATCTTAAAGTCACTTTGCACATATTAATTGTGTCTTATCAATTGCAGCTATGAGCAACAAGCCGAATCTCTACGTAATCAGTCCTTCAACATGGAACAGGCCAACTATGCCGCGCAGTCGCTCAAGGATACGCAAGCCACGGTGGCCGCTATGAAGGATGGAGTCAAGCAAATGAAAACTGAATATAAAAAAATCAATATCGATCAAATCGAAGACATCCAAGACGACATGGCCGACATGTTGGAGCAGGCCGATGAGGTTCAGGAGGCACTGGGTCGCACCTATGGCATGCCCGAGGTGGATGACGACGATTTGCAGGCTGAGGTGGATGCATTGGGTGATGAAATGGCCTTGGATGATGACTCTAGCTATTTGGACGATGTGGTTAAGGCACCTGAAGCGCCGGATAGAGAGCCAGGCGCCGACAGCATCAAGCCAGGAAAGGTAAGTGCAATCACATTATTAAACGAACAAAATCATAAGCAAAAATATTTATTTAAATTTGCAGAGTACCATTGAAACGGATGAGTTTGGGCTGCCGAAAATACCGACCTCTTTGAAAACTACATAGATGCCAGATACGCTCAAGTTTTCATAAACATTTATACATTAAAAACAAAAAACAGCCACCAACAGGCACGATTGTTTCCATTCAGTTATAAAACAAAAAAGAAATGTTTAAGTTTATTTACACAATGCTTTAAATATTTTGTATGCATTTTCGTTATGTTCTAAAGTAGGCCTATTAAAAGGATTTGTACACAGACGCTCTCTTTTGTTGTTCTCTTAACGTTGCACCGCATTGCTCTCTTTAGTGCAAAAGCGCTAACGTTTGTCATGCAGCCGCCTCTCTCTCACACACACAAGCAAGTTTGGCGAGCACTCGCATTTATGTGTGCTCACACACACACAGACACAGTGACGTGCATGAAGGTAACTGAGCTTTGAAGTTCAGAGCATGAACTTGAGCGGCCGCGCGCGTGTCTCTGCCGCTGTGAATGTTTCTGTGTGTGAGTGTGTGTGTGTCTCAGTGCACTGCTGTGTGCAAAAATAACGCGTTCGCTTGCGTTTAGTCTTCATCTGACTGCTGTAACGGACGGTCGCAAATTCCGAACTGGGCCACACAGTCGATCACAGCAGCTACAAAATATAAAAACCTTCGTTCGAAACAACAGCAAAATCAATCGCTAAACGTAATTGTTACAGCAGCGTTACCGCGCGCGTCGCTGCCTCACCCTTGCACTCTCCCCGCCGCCAGCCACCGTCGACGCGTTGCTAATTACACGAAATCCATTCGCTTCAGCAAGACTGTCAGACAGCCGGATAACCGCATCCTCGTCCGATCAAATTCCTTGTGGAATAAATTGATAAAAATCAAAAAAATAAAATGCGTTACAAGTGAAACAAGTGTTCAGTGAGTGTTATAGTTAAATCGGAATTTGATTCTGAATCTGAATCAGTATCTGAATTTCACTGCCAAAATGCCACGCAATTGGCAAAAGTATTGTGTAATTGTATTTTGACACGCCCACCACTGCCCATCAAAGCGATCCCCACAAAGCCACAAAGTGTTGTTGTTGTTGCTGTTGTTGTAGATTTTAAAATCACACACGCAATATTTACAATAGTTTTTATGCAAATATTTGCCGCGCAGCCATTTTAGCTGCATACAGTGCAACTGTTTTAAGTACACAAATCGCAACGCTAATCAGAATATATATACACACACACGTCGTCACAACTAACTAACTGGAAACATAATGGATATACGCCAAATTGGATTACTTCTGCTACAAATGGTGAGAAACACACATACGCACCGTTTTCTATATTTCTTCATAGTGCGCATACGCAGCGTGCAACCATTGTCAGATTTCGTTTTCTAGAATTTGCTCAACAATTTATCCAGTGTTGCATTTGCGATTATTGCGGAGTTGCAGTCGCTACAACCTAAACAAAAAAGTGCAAAAATGCAGGAAGCAAAATCGCAAGTGGCAAACGCAAAAAAGCTTTCTATGCTCACATTTCGTCATCGCATAATACTTACAAATTTATACTTTAGATGCATGAAAGTTCAGGAAAATATCAGCAAATAATAAGATACAACATCTATATGTGTCTGTCCGCGTAACACATACATATTCCCCATATATGTATGTGCAACGGCGAATGAAATGAATCATCTTATCTGTAAAAGATATATGCTTTCTGATTATATTTGATAGGGCGTTTTAACTCATCAGAACTATTACATTTTTTCTAAAAAGAATATCAAAGTCAAAAATGTAATGTAAAAAAAATATGATAAACTTTTAATTATTTATATTATATATTTATGTTAAATACAATTTTTGCAGCTTTTACTTCCTTCTTTCCATTGAGTGATGATTCATTTGTCTTTCCCGAGTTTGCCGAATTTTCATTTTGCAACACATTATTGTATGTACAATTAATTTGAATTGCTTTTCATTCTGCTGTTAATTTGGGTATTGAGCATTGGATATTTCTTGAGCACTACTCGAATTACAGCTCCGACGTAGTGTCACAGCCAGAGCAATGTCCCACTTTTTCGGCTTCAGTATTACAATTTACCAATAATTAAAATTCGATACAAAAGAAGCAGCGCTATAAAAAAAACTGCTAACAACAGCGCAAATTTGTATTTTTCTTCTTATATTATTTATGCTTATATGTATATATATATATATCGATAAGGTATTGTTTTTTGCCTTCGGTTTATATGGTTAATCGAGACGAATAACCAAATATTGGCAATGCAAATGATGGGTGCGACCTTCGACACGAAAGTGACGAGCCAATAAATTATTTTTTCACGCCGAGATCAAGCGGTGCAGTCTCAGATCTAGAGATCTGATCAAATGATCAAATGCTCGACTATTTATGGGGGCTTTGAAGATTTTGCTGTATGGCGATTTAAACGATAATTGTTATTCTTAAATTAATTTGATATTTCGATCATTTCATCATAAAAAAAAAATTATACATTTTTTTTAAAAATATTTTTAATAGGTGTAGTGGTTGCTTGCCAATTAAGAAAGCTTTGTTGACCGAGCTGAAATTCAATTTCCAGACACATACAATAAATTAAAACTATATTTATAATTTTTGTAGGCAGCTTCTAAGCGAGTTTTGCAATGATTTGAAAATTTTAACTAATATATATTATATATATACATTTATTTATTCAAACTGACAATTGCTCCAATAGGTATTTTATAATTATTTCATTATTTAAAATATACATATTATATGCCCAAAAGTTTTTGTTTTAAATAAACACAATCAATACAGGGCTGTTGGCTCTTAGGTCGAAGTTTATATCGAAATGAACTTCCTTTAAAGTTCACTTAACGATTACCAAAAATAAAAATTCAATAATACTGACCAACCTCACAGGCAATGGGCATTGCCCGTCTTCCGCAAAAACCCAAAGGCAAAAAGAAGGAATTGATCAAAAAATGAAATGAGTCTTGGCTAAAGGCATTGACAGAGCTTTTGCTGTTTGTTATGATTTTTGTCATTGGCCGATAAGGTTCAGTACTCCTTTTTCAACTTCTACTTTCTTCTTCTTCTTCTTCTACTTTATGCACCTCAATGGTCATTTGTTAACTTCCCCATACTCAATCATTAAGGCTGTTGTTTTGTTATCGTTGCTCTTCTAATGCCAAGCATAAGAGAGAAGGAGGCAGAGAGAAAGGCAGAGCGCAAGAGAGAGCGATCTAAACTTTTGCAAAGGCAATGAACGCGAGCGCTCTTTTATTTTTGTTATTGTTGTTGCTGCCTTTGTGCTCTGCCTCTATGTGCCTGTGTATGTGTGTGTGTGTGTCCGTGTGTGTGTGTGT
Source organism: Drosophila nigromelanica (assembly GCA_004149465.1). NCBI lineage: Eukaryota > Metazoa > Arthropoda > Insecta > Diptera > Drosophilidae > Drosophila > Drosophila nigromelanica. The sequence goes on from SCDS01000549.1 coordinate 22,603, forward strand.
GTCCGTCTGTGTGTTTGCAAATACGCCGCTGTAAAGCTTTTGGCGTTTTCTTCCGATAACGGGCACACACACACACACACACACACACACACACACACACACACACACACACACACACACACAGACGCAGTTCGCGTCAGTTTTTCCTCCCCGGTGTCGCATGACCCTGGCCTGCTATTGAAGCTAGACACATTCGGAGGCCAATATAAAGCGCAACCATTCAAAATATATACTAGGCATGTTGCCGCCGATGTCGGCAGCAAATGCACATGTGCCTACATATGTATGTGCATATATGTGCACTATGCATTTACATGCACATGAACGCATGTGTATGTGTGCCTGCTTATTATTATAGTACAAACCTTTTGCAATTGTAATTGTGCGAGCATTCGATACTATTCTTAAAGCAATTGTTGTTGTTGTATTTTTTGTATTTTGTTTTTCAAATGAGCAATGAGCATGGCGGGCGATTCATTAATTGCAGAAATTGGAAAGCTGGAATCAATTTTCAAATATGCTAACTAAATACAGTGAAAGTTCCTGGAAAGGACATTTCCTTAGGCCACCTTATTTTGATTTAGGCCAATTCTTTACTGCTTTCATCTATAAAAGAATATCTAGATATATTAAACTATTATATTATTTACGTTTGAATTTTTATTTGGGATTTTTTTCTTTATTTTTTTTCCTTTATAATCCAATACGTTCAAAAATTGAAAATACGCATTGAAAATAAAAAATATTTTGCGTTTCAATAATCGAAAGATGGGACACAATTTTGATGATTGTTCAAACTCAAAATATTTGGTCCGAACAATGTCACTTGAAAGGTAATTCCCGATGTAAACAGCTGCTGTACATGATTTTGTCAGCAGCTGGCAGCATATTTGTCCAAGCGTTAACTTGGCCAAATGATAAGCGTACGACGCGGCGTATGCTTGATAAAGCGCAACCTTAGAAAATATTACGTATACGTAGAATGTGCGCGTCAAGTGCTGGATTTGTGAGTAGGGTTAGAAGCTTGCGGCCTTGAATTCTAAAGGCCCCGCGGCAGATGTATTGTGCATACGAAAACTAGTTCTAAAAAAAATATATGTATGTTCATTATTTAAAGTCGTCGCAGACGCATAAAGTTAAAGTTGGAGCTCACACACATATATATACATACACACATACACACGCTGACAATCGTCTGTTTAGCCTCAAGTCACGTTTTATTTTTGTAGGTCTGCGACCGCTAATTTCGTTTTTTTTGTAATTCTTCGTTCTGTTATTGTTTCAAGCAGCATTTTATTTTGTTTGCCGCTTGCGGTAAGTTCAACATGAAGTAAACGACAGAAACCCCGCGAAAAGCACATACTGCTAACTCAACGCAAAACTGCGGATCAGTTTCGGTTTCATTTTTCTTCTTCTTCTTCTGAAGCTGCTGCCCCCACAACAAAACACAACAACAACAACAACAACAACATGACACACAACATTCGGCACATTGAGGTTCAAGGTGACCACGAAACGGCGCTCGCCAAGGCCAAGTGCAAGCCGTGCCGTGTCTCAGCTCAGCTCTTGATTATGCATGCTTGAGAAACACAATTACATACAAATCAAAATACATACATACATTCATACAAACATATATGTAAGTATTTAAGCACTGCATAGGCCTGAAAAAGGCAACAAGTTGTACAGCACGTGCTTTTGGCAACATTTAAACAGTTTAATAGCAATGTAATGCACTAGAAGATACCCTGTACTCTGGTCTGAATTGTCGTGACATGCATATAATTTAGTACACATATAATTTAGTGTTTAAATATTGCCTTTTAATGAGTTCATTTACCAAAAAAAGTTTTTACTCTCAGAATGTTTTTATATTAAATTTTATGTACTCAACAAAATAAAAGCAACATGCCTTAAAGTTATGTATACCATACAAAATTAGTGTCTATCAGTGATAAATTATTGGCTTGCCCGTGAAATAAATTAAACAATCAAAATTTAAAACCAGTAACTCTTTTATACAGACTTGTTGACGGATAACTAGATCAACACGGCTGTTAATGATGATTAAAATTATATTAATATACTTCAGATTTTCAAATTTTTAAATTTGTACAACTGAAAAATAACATTTTTTCCTCTTTTTAAATGCTAGTAGGTACAGGGTATAAACAGCAACATTCACACGCACATCGAATAGTCTATTAAGAGTTGCCCTATATACTAAAGTGATTTCGAGAGCACAAGCTGAGTTTTACGCTCTTAATGAATTCCCAAACTACTTAACGATCGACCATCAAAAGCTGGAATTCTCGAATGAATTCTTTAGAATTCTGTGACAATGACGGCAGCGCTCAAAGTGCGCAATGCGAAGCTTAAGGCGCAAGTTTAGAGCAAGAAAATCAAATTCACATTCAGATTCAGTTTCGCCAAATGCCAGCAAGTCACTCACCAACACACACACACATACACTCCAACGCAGAGACACACACACACACACTCACACAAACGTCAAGCAGCCGAAAAAATCATGACCTTCCACAATGCCAGCAGCAACAGTTGCTGCTCGCCCTCTGCCTCTACCTCAGTCGCACCCTCACCCTCTCCCTCTCCCTCTCGCACTGCCTGTGTGTGCCTTCGTGAGCAACGCTTTCGGTGAGCGCCGTGGCTAGCTTTTTTTTTGGCAATGCGTGAGCGCTCATACACACACACACACACACACGGACGTATGGCAAAGAGTGCGCTGCTCGAAAATAAGGCCAAGGTTACTCACCTTGATTAAGACCGTATGAACGAACCGAACTAAAGTATAAAGAAACGTAGAGTAGAAGTGGCTGGGCAGGCCAAACAGAAGTTGCTGCCGCCGCACACAGCAACAGAAGCAGCAGCGCAGCGATTTTTTCAATTATTTTTTTTTTTTTAATTTTTTTCTCTTCTCTTCTTAGTTTTTATTAATACATTTTGTTGTTGTTTAATGACCTTGCCCAAAAAGCTTTAAGCATAATAATTAACAACAACGTGAAGTGGAGGCTAACTAAGCCGTTGCCGCGTAGAATCAAGCATCGAAAACGAAACCGAAATTGGTAGCTGTTGTTTTTGTTGCCTCTGCTCAGCTCCCACCGCCGGAAGCGGCCCTGCTTCGTCAGAGGTCAACGCCAGGATCAGTGTCATTGCTTTTGCTTTTGCTTTTGCTTGTGGCTGTGGCTGTGGCTACGTCAGCGTGCATTGACGCGGCCAACTGTGAATGCGAGTACGTTCACTTTAACTTCATGCCGAAATTGTGTATCCTCTATCTCTTTCTCTCATTGTGTCGCTCCCTCTCTTTTTCTGAGTGGAATGCGCTACCTCAGTTATGTATATTTGTATGAATTCTGTAATATTCTAGAGGCATAAAAAACACGTATGTATATAATTAATTTAAATAATGTACAAAATGTGAAGAAATTAAAAGAAAGGAACACAGGGAATAAATAAAAATATATATGCACAACGCGTCGTATGCGCAACGTTAAATGCATTTGTCGAACTGTAAAATGCCGCCTACAGTTTGAGCAGCACACACTAATTGACTGTCAAACTGCTACACGCGCCGCACTTAATGCCGCCCCAAGGCTTCGCTGGTTTGAACTGCACTGACCAAATCGCGCGCCTATCTCAATAGCCCCCAAATGCGGCAGCGTCTATAGCGAACTATTATCGCACACACAAGTACAACAACAACAACAACAGCAACAAAACAAATTTAGCCTTAGTTGAGGTCTTGCCATGCACCTCGAAATCGCAAATGCAATAACAATAAAATAAAAAAAGCTAACATCAAATGCACATGTAAAAATGCAACAGCAATAGCCAAGAGCAGCACAGCAAGAGCAACAACTCCCGCGCTTTTGTTTTAGTGTTTGTGTTTGTGCCTGTGAGTGAGAGTGAGCGCTGCATCGCGTGTTTGTGCTCTTCTCTTTTTGCGGCGTACACGCACACTGCTAAATTTAGTTCAATGAAATTGCGCTGCTGCATTGCAGGCCCCAACTCTTTGGCACTTTTGCTCTTATGCCTGGCGCTCTTTTCAGCCCGCGCTCGCTCTCGCTCTATCTCTCTCTCATACACACTCTGCCGCTCTCTCTGTGTTGCTTTGTTTTTGTTTTGCTTGCTGGCTGGCTGGCAGCTAGTGCAATGACTACGCTGCGAACGACTCGGACTCGCTAATGATGTTGCCGTTGCTGCTCTGCGAATGATGATGATGATGGTTATCGAAGGTCTTTCACCCGAACTCGGTCATTGGCGTACATTTGTGTGCTGCTGCTGCTGCCGCTGCTGCCTTTGCCTGCCGCTGCCGCTGTTGCTGCTGCGCTGTCTCGGCTGGCGCTGCTGCTCGCAAATCCAGAGCTTTTCAAAGTGTACATGTCGCAATTTCTTAAGAAAGTTCAATTACCCCAAACAATCAGATTTACTGTCTGTTTTTTGATGCATACACTCGACGTCAGCGTCGACGGCGACGGCGACGGCAACTGTGACTGCGCCAGTGGCGTCGACGCCGCTCGTTCATTTGCTTCATTCGCTGCAGTGTTACTGTATTTGTTATTGTTGCTGCTTCTGCTGCTGCGGCTGCGGCTGCTGTTGCAGTTTTCTAATGTTGCCTGGCGTGTTGGGCATGGGCATGGTTGGGGCTTGAGGCTCGGCCAGTTTTATGGCCCCGTCCATGGTGCGGGGCATCTTCAAATGTTTGCTATGCCCGCTGTACGCGACTCGTTGCTGTTGTTGTTGTTGTTATTATTGCTGTTGTTGCTGTTGCTGTGCTGCTGTTGATGATGTTTATTTGCGTTTGCGACGCTGCATTCAATGTGAAATTTCGTTGTTTTATGTCCTGCATCAACTGCATCAGCATCAACATTCGCTTTTGATTTAGCCTTCTTTAATGGCTATGCAGATTCGCGTGTATTTTTGGGCTTTTGCATTGAATGCCATTTTGGGCTAACCAAATCGCCGGAATCGGAATTGCAATCGAGTGGCCATCAAATTCGTAATCCCAGGCAGCACTTTCGCTTGGAGAATGGGCAGCTGTGAACTTTGAGGTGCAGCTTGTAAAGCTAAGCCAAGTGACTGACAAAAAATTTAAATAAAATAAAATTTAATTTTAAAATAAGTATATTTTAGCAGTTTTTGTTAGTAATAATTTCAGATATTACTTCCGCATTATATTCTTTTATTAAAAAATATATCTCTAGTTTAGAAAAAGTGAAAATTTTGATATAGTAATAAATAGTAATATCGATACTAATGTTCTTTACGCCAAATATGAAATGAAGAGTTATAAATTGTTCTTGCTGGTGAAATATATATTTATTTTTATTAAGTTTGAAAATTTTTTTAAAATTTGAATCATTTAGATTCTTTTCGAGCGTACATACGTATTAACAGGACTCTTTTAATTCATTTCAGAATATTCAAATACTTTAACAAATTGTTTGCCTTACTTATTTCCTCAGATAATTTAACCTTTATTTTGTTATAATTTTCCTTAATTCTTTTTTCTTGTTTGCCATAATTTTCAAGTTTACCAAAAAATTGCAAATGTTGCAGCTTCACCTCCGCCTTCTGCTCCACCTTCTCCAGCTGCTCTTGTTGCAGTTGCTTCATCGACAGTTGCAACTTTCAAACAAGTTTAGTACCACCAACATAAGCTCCAGCTTCGGCTTCAGCTCCATCTCGAGCTTGTCCACCGGCCACTGGCCAAGTGCATTGTATTTGTATCCGGGGCGTCCGTCTCGGTCTTCGGTTTTGTCTCGTGTGTTGTCTCGTTGCCCGCTGCAGTGGGTCTCGAGGAGCCCGGCAGGAATTTATGTTTGTTTTTTCGCTTTTTACTCTTGCAGTTTTCCATGTTGTATCATTTTTTTGTATGTTGCTCTTTTTGCCTGTATTTTTGTTTCTCTTTTTTTTGGCAACGAATTTGTTCAATGTCTTTGCGTGCAACTTTCGTTGGCTGCCATATTTTATATTTATAATTTTGATTTTTCGTTTTTCTCTTTTCCTTTTCAATAAGAAAACTTGCTTGGACTGCATTTGCAGCGCAAGTGCAAATGCACACATACACCAATTTCAGTTTGTGTGTGGATTTTATTAAAAAAAAAAAAAGTGAAAACTCCGCATGCAAATCGTTAAATATAAAATGCATAAATTGCACTCAAATGTAGGCGCTCAAAAATATATTTTAAAAAGTTTTATTCTGCGCTTGACTCACTGCAGTTCGCTGCACATTTGTTTTGTTTGCTCCGCTTTTTGCTTTATTTTGCTTTTTTGTTTTTTTTTTTTTGGGTGCATTAAACGGCAAATTGTTTCGTGGGATCAACACACAAAGTGCGTTGATCTCGCGGCGACGGCGGCGGCAACACAGCTGCAGCGTCAGCTTCAGCGTCAGCAGCAGCGCTTTTATTTAAGTTTACAAAAGTGAATGAATTGCACGACTACGCTGCGTCTGTCGCTTGCGTAGGCGTAAGCGTCAGCGTCGCATCGCTTGGCCCTGTGATGCGCTGCTGCGTGCTGCGTGGAAATAGCTCAATATAAGCAACAATTAATAAATTATTAATTACCCAGTTGGTTTGAGTCATTGCCCAAAAGGCAGTTCAATCTGCACATGGCTGCAGCTTTGGCTCACTCAGCCAAACACTCACCGCTCACTTCACTCACTTCACACTCATTTCACTTCACTCAACGCGAAAGCAAAAGCAAAATAAAAATTTTGCCAGCCGTTGCCGTTGGATTTTTGTTGCTCTTCGCTGCGCCGCTTCACAATGCATTTGTATGCGTGTGTGTGTGTGCGCGCGCTTGTATATGTGCGTACGTGTGAACTCTGCTTTTGACCGACGGAGGCAATGTTGTTCGTTGACCTTTCCCAAGTGCTGCTGCTGCTGCCGTTGTTGTTGTTGGTGTTGGTGTTGCCATGAAAGGAGCGCGGAGTGCGAGTGCGCGTCGTAAGTTGTGGGCGCACTGCTGCGGCAGCGAGTTGTTATTGTTGTTGTTGCTGGTGCAGCTTACGCAGCGTCATTGTTTTTGTTGTTGCGCTGAGGCTTTTGTTTCATATTTCGGCAAAAGTTTCCTTGGTCATTAAACTCTTTTAATGCAACGACCTTCCATGCGATCGACGGCACGAATTTCAATTGAAGTTTTTTCGCTGTTGCTTTTTTGAAGAAGTTATCGCGTTATTGAAATTAAATTCGTTGCCTGAGACAGAAGTGGAGCCGTGGGCTAGGTTATTACGTTAGTGCCTTGAATGTGAGCAGTGAACCTGATCGAGTCAAGCATGGGGATTCAGAAACACAACCAAAAAACAAAAAAAAAAAACACCCAGGTGAAGGTTCACATATTGAACTTTAAGGCATGGTCAAGCTAAATCTCTTAATGGTTTTACATTCATATGTTTAAATAATTTATCAAAGAATGTATATGTATAAAGCGTGCGTGGCAATTACCTCATGCACGGTAACTTTTATTTTTTAAATCATTTCGCAATGAAAAGTAAAATTGTTGCAACGGTGCAGCGGCGACAACAAAAGCAAAATCTTACGGTATTTGCACTTTTTATTTAACAATGCAGCACAGTAGCAGTCAGCGCTTAATGTAAGAGAACGACGCTGCTAAGAGAGCTCTTACAAATACTCACCAATACACGCATGTAGTGCGAGTGCACGCTCAAAAAGCTCTGAACTCTGCGCTGCTGCTGCCCGCTCTCACGGGCAATGCAGTCGCGACTGCAGCAATTGCAAGTGATCTCAGAGAGCTGTGTCTGTGTCGGTGTGTGTGTGTGTGCGTGTGTGTGCTTTACTGTAAATATTTTTTGCACTGCATTTTGCCGGCGCGCTTTTCAAAGTTTTCGTCTAATGCAAGTGTGTTGTTGTGTATGTGTGCGCATGCATGTGTGTGTGTGCGCGCCAGCGACTAACTTGTTTTTGTTGTTGTTGTTGTTGCTGCCGTCGTCGCATTCGACTTTTCAATGAGTCAATCCTTGAAATGTTGACTTCCTGATACGCATATGACTATTGAACAAGTTTGCTTTGTTAGATTTTTTGAAGGTTGCGTATTTTATACAAACTCACACAGATACTCGCACTTACACACATACACACACACACACACACACGTTTGCAGTGGCTGTCAGACATACAAACAAACATAGAAACATATATTTTGTGGTGTAGTAGATACATATACCTTTTGCTTTTGCCTTTTGCTTTTTGTTTTTGTCTAAGGTTAGTAGCGCTTGACTATTCTGTTTTTATAGCATTATGTATTTTTATTTTGAATTTACAGTTTAGCAGCAGCAACAACAACAGCAACAGCAACAGTAACAACAACAATAGGCGCGTCAGCAACTTGTGCGACACTTAAGATTTTTCTATGTTCTCTATTATATTCATAATATGTCTGTATGCGTGTCTGTACATTTGTCGGTGTCTTGTCTCTTGTCTTAATTCTTATGCCGCTCGAATCGCACTGTTTATGGCAGTGAATAAATTTTCCATTTAGCATATGAATTTATGGTTATTTCATTAAATTTATTAAAATGCACGTTGCGCTCAGTTCTTTGTTAGTTTTTCAGTTGTCATCTTTCAAACTTAAGCACCCAAGCGAACACATTCTTTGCCTCAGTCAACACATTTTCAGACCCGAAGGTCAATTATAAAGTTTTAATCCATTTAAACCTATTCTGAATATGTGCTAAAGATTAATTTGGCTTTTGTTTTTGGTGATATAAATGCGATCTTAACTCTATTTTGGAATGATTTTTTTCTTAATTTAATTTTATTTATTTATATTTTGATTAATGGCAACTTATAATGAATTTTTTCTTTTTAAAGTATTTTTGACTGTCTTTATTGTGTATACAAAATTTGTTAAATATTAAATAGCAAACTTTAATGATGTGAATTGGTCACATATAATACTAATTTACTCATTACTAATTTGATTACAAATATACCGTTAAATCACATAGCACATCGAGCCTCGATTGTTGAAGATCTGAGAGACCCCTCATGAGAGTCTCTCATAAGCAATATAGGCTCGGCTTTTAAATGTGTGTGTGTTTGTGAATAGGCCACAAATGTGAGTGCAGCAATAAAATTCGCTACGCCCTTGGGCAGGCAATCTGTAACAGCAACAGCAACAACACCAGCAAAACACCCTACGCATTAAATTAGTGGGCATTAGCGACTTAAGGGTCGTCTGGTAGGTCCGTTGTCTAGACTGCTAGACGGGGGGCCCCAAGTGGGGTCGACCTTAAACTTGAATCGATCAGAACAGAAGGTTATAGCAACGACAAAAAAAAGCATAACAGAAAAATCGACTTGCCATGCAACTATTTTTCGCCGCTAGTGCGGTTAGGCAAAAACAAAAACTAGAGAAAAATCATTTCGAGGAAGGTTACAAATTGCCCACTTGCTAAATTGTTTTTATTATAAATTTGATTTGCGTTGACTAAGTGTTAAATAGTTGGCAACGAACAAAAGTTAGCTTAATTAGTTAAAGGACGCGCGACTACAGACTCAGCAAATCATTTAAATTTACGGAAATCGTATAGAAGACGAAGTGTCTGCCCAGAAGATACCCTGCACACAGATCTGAGAATACTTAGCTCATTATGAAAACATTCCTACCTATTTAGAATATTTCTTACTTGTTAGCAAATCATGCAACATCACATCATAAACAACATCGTCTAGATGACCTTGAAACATCTGCGAACACATGCGCAATCTTTCAACACCTGCGTCTCCAGCTAGCGCTTAATTCTAGCATGTCATATCCGAAATAATCTTTCGGCCAACACAGTCGGAAGTAGCTGGACGACAAATGACGCCAAATGTTGCGAAAATTTGCTAAGCCAGCGACAACAACAACAACACCAAGAATAATAATTTTAAGCTAGCAAAAATGCGATCTTGAGCGGAACATAAATAATATTTTGTTCAATGAAATATAATTGTTGTTGTCGCGAAGGCACGAGTCGCCTATGTTCTTCACGAGCACATGTACATACGCACACACACACACATATGTACATACATTCACGCACGCACACACTCACTTGCATGGAGCTGCATACAAATTATAAAACGAAAGCTTTTATTTTTATACAATTTTTATACGTAGCCATGACAGTGTGAGAAGGTCACGATGCATACACACACAAACATTCACAACATCACGAACATACACACACAGACACACACACACGCATACCTAAATATACTAAAGGCAACAACTACTAATACAATGCAAAAGCTAACCGCTACTATAATAAGCAACAACAACAAGAACGACAAGAGCAAAAGTAAGAGCAAGCGCTAACAAAACATATTTACGCAGTAAACGAGCAACAACAATGTAGACAAAGCCAAAGACGCCGGCGCTCTATCACACCCGACCGCCCAGACCACCCCGCGCCCACGCAACGCCTTAGCCGATCAACTCTTTACACCTTGTCGCGACGCTTTTGTTGAGTCAAAGCCCCAAAGAGCGCAAGTCAAACGCATTTTTTTCCAACTATTTGCGTAGCTTTTTGTTGTTGCTGTTGTTATTGTTCTTGCCATTGTTGCTGCTGACTAGGCGATAAAAAGCTTATTCTCAAGCGACTGCAGCCGAAAGCTTTGCTAAGCATGTTAATATGTACATAAATACACACAATAAATACATAAGTATAATTATTTATATATATGTTTCTATGTGAAAGTGTACTCGTATGCACAAGCAGCTTCAAGCGCCTGTTGAGTTCTAATATACAGTTTATCATTATTTTCTGATTAGCAAAATACAATTCACAAATGTCCCTTTTGGCTTATAAGTGAATATCCCTAGCTTACGTATAAGTATGCTCACATAATTTGTATATTTAGGATATTTGTAAAAAGAACCTCAAAATATCCCTTTTTGGTGTATTAGTGAATATCCCCAGCTCAAAGTACACAAACAATTAATTTCATTACAATGTGCCTTTATACATATTTCCCTTTTATTTTCAATTGAATATACCTTAACTTAATATATAACTTTAATATATATTTCTATAAGCGACAAACAACCTGTTCTCAATGCCTCATTTCGTATACTTTTTAGCCTAAAATATGCAGCGCATACAAGTTTTAATCATCATTATTAATTCGTTATCAATTTCTTCTGACAATTCTCTTTACAGAGGCCGCCACACAGATAGAGGGGCGACATTGCATTTGGTCTGCCAAACGGCTCCAACTGGAGGGGACGGTACCCGCCTCTGGCCCCGTGGCCCGCCTAAATGCCACAGCGCACGTTCAAACACCATAAATGCGTGCCCAAAGCAGAAAACTGGGAACACATGCAAATTTGGTCAATGTCAGCCATGTTGCTAATGACAATAAAAGTTTATACTTGTACATCTATAGCATACGTTGTAAAATAAAACAACAGCAGCAGCAGCAACAGCATCAGCAACAGCATCAGCAACCGCAGCAGCAACGCCAAGCAAAGACTTCTTCCTACTCCTACACAAAAGTTGGCGACGCTCCCTACTCCCGCTGCTTCTTCCTCTTCCTTGCCAACGGTCGAGGCAACAACAACAACAATTGCTACAAGTGGCACGCGGGCAAACGTGCAACAAAACAAGAATTAACAATCTACGCAAATTAACAATCAAATCTTTTGGACAACTTTTACACTGCCTTGTAGTTTTTATACAAAATAGTTATCTAGAACACCTTTACAAACATACATAAATATATATATTAGTGATAAACAACAATTTAAGCGGTGAAAAACGTGCAACAATATTTACAATACGTTAAGAATAGCCGCCTACAATATATATACATCTATATTTATATGTATATTAATATATCAGAGGTGAGTTATAAAGTGTGTTTTACTATTCTTCTCACTTCCATAATTTGGCCAAAACTGAACCGATTTTAAAGTTTGATGTCATTTTGGTCATGTTTTATTCTACATCTAAAATATTTGCATTTTTCATATTTCACTTTTTTTGGTATTTTCTGAAAAAAAAATTTTTTTAAATGTAGAATCTTGAAATTTTATTTTTAAACGATTGCTGATATCAAAATTATTATAAAACGACACTTTAAATCTCATTTTGAGATTGTCCATTTTTCTGTCAAAACACGTCAAAAAAATAGCAAAAATGTTGATATGTAATTTTCCAAATTCATATTAAATGCTCTTCCCAGAATCCAAACTTCCATAACTTGAGCAAATATGTCCTCTAGTTTGATATCAAAGTTATTAAGAAACAACACTACTTGGTTGCAACCTTTTTTTTTCAAACGTTTAGTATGTGATTTTTATGAGATAAATATAATAATATTTAAACATTTATAAATAGACAAAAGTTAATGTTTTACCAAAGATATAGAGCTAAGTGGCCGGGGGCTCTTATCCAAAGCACTTTTACTTGCTTCGCACATTCCTGTCTTTTAAGAGCAAAAGAGGCACTTGGAACCGCACCCATTTTGAGAATATTACCCACTGCAACAGCAACAGCAACAGCACCAGGAAGTGCTGCAAGCGAAATGTGAATGAAAAACTATGTAGTACGGGTTAGCTAATCAATTGCGGGCAGTGGCAGTGGTGCTGGTGGTGCTGCTGGTGCCTTTGGTGGTGTCTAATCAAAGATTGTGTATACGCACCGTGGCTCTGTTATTAGACAGGGCAAAGCCAATATTTTGCATAAACGTCGACATCTTGTAATCAATGTGCATTAGGCAGCAGCAGCAGCAGCATCAGAAGATTGCCAACTGTGTGGCGCCACTCAACTACAACACATGCAACAACAACAACATCACCAATGGCAACAACAATTTCTAATGCAAACGAGAGGCACATCAACGTTTGTTGTTGTTCTGGTTGCTCTCTTTGGCTTTTCTTTCAAGTTTTCTTCTGTGAACTTGCTGCAGAAAAGTGAATAGCCGCTGCGCCAGCTGCTGCTGCTGCTGCTTGTATTGAATAATGGAAAACGAGTTTTCCGCGCCGCATGCGCATCACCAAACAACAACAGCAACAACAACAACAACAGCAACTACAAACTGGCATGCAATGGAAAAACCAGCGCAGGCGCAGCCAACAGCAACGCTGGCAGCGCAGTCAACAGCGGCAGCGACAGCAGCAGCATCAGCAGTGCCAGGCAGCGCAATGTTGTAATGTCAATTATTGATGTTGTTGCTGTTGTTGTTGCTGTTGCTGTTGCTGTTCAATGTACTCTCTCTCTCACTGCTGTTGTTGTTTTTACACCCTGTAGGCGTTGAAAATATAAGTTAGATGATTTTTTTTTACCAATTTCTAATTCATTATGTTAATGTTTTTTTCATCAGGATAACTAGCGATCTTATGTCTGTCTGTCCAAGTTTAAAAAAAAAAGATATCCTTAAAACTTGGTATATACGAACATTTCAAAGCCATAAATATTAATAATTTTTTAGTACGCAATTAATTTCTCTCAGTGTATCTGCTATTCGTGCACGCGCGACAGGCTTGCGCTTTCAAGCTTGCAGCTTTTGTATGCAGCCGTCGTCGTCGTCGTCGTCGTCGTCGCCGTTTGTTCGTTTCGTAGTTCAATGTTAACGAACTTTTTGCGCTATGAATGCAAGTTGCAGTTGCAATTGCTGTTGTTGTTGCAGTTGTTGCAGTTGTTGTTGTTAGACTTTCACTTGCAATGGTTTTGGCAGCTTAGAGAGAGCGAAATGCAGCAGCGATAGCTACAGCAACTGCAGCAGTAAAACTTGTTGTTGTTGTTGTTGTTGCTTTGCATGCAGTTCAATAACATGTTATGTAAAAAGCATTTTTCCAAAGTTGTTTTTGCTGTTTTTGCCGCCGCCACCGCTGCTTGTGGCTGCTGCTTGTTTTGGTTTTTTCTTGCAAAAATTTGTTGCAACTCTTTGTTTTTTTTTTTGTGTTTATATCTTTTTTTTTGGTTTTTACTTGTGTTTTTCTTTGCGCTTTTCTTGCAGCTGTTGCACATTTCAGCTAAAAAGAAACCCCCCACCAGCCCTTCTCCATAATTTTGCAGGGCGCCTTTGTTGCTGTTTTCTGTGTTAACTCGTAATTCGCAATTTGAAATGTTATTGAACTTTAAACGAAATTAACTTTGATTCAAAAGCGCAGTTGCTTATAACCGGAAGCCAAACACACACACATACAAGAAAAACTATCAAAACAATGAAATGCGACGACTTTCCATCAACTCTCAACCTCATCCCCATCTGCTTTGGGTTTTGGCCAGGCATTTGTTGGCGCATTGTTGCGAAACAGTCACAACAAATGCCCGAAACGGCTCATAAATGTAATTAAAGTGCATTAAATTGTTATTAATTGACTTGGGAGCTGCGCACGGAACCACGAAAGAGCAGCTCCATTCAGAATTGCTGTTAAAGTGTTTAAACTGAGGTCCACTAGATTTATTTGATTTGTTTTGGTCTTCAAATTGTGAGAGCTATAGCTTTTTATTTCTTTTTTTAACTGAAAGGTTGATAATAACATAGTTAAATATCTTAAAATTCTTGGGCGTGGCAATGAATTATTTGCATGCATGTTTTTTATACCCTATCATGTTAAAGAGGGCGTTTATTCATGGAATATAAATATTGCTCATCAGAATGCAACTTTTGCAGAGGTTCGTCTTTTTGTTACAGACAGTACATATATCGGATCGAACCACTATATAGCAAACATGTCGGTAGATAAATTAGTTTTTGTATGAAAATGTTATTTCCTTTCCAATATAGCAATAATTAAGCTTTCTAAGTTACTTTTGAATGAAATTTTATCAACATCAAACAATTTGATGATATTCTTGTAGCATATTTTAGTTGCCATTTCCCATTTTGTCTGCAATTAACTTTTTATAAAATATCTACTTTGTTGATTAAACTCACAAACTGTGAGCTTCATTTTGCTTCCAATGTATAAAATCATATAAACATTGGATAATCATATCATACAAAAGTCGGTTGAAAAAATATACTAATAAATCATATATACCAGAAGTCCTTTACTTTTCATAGGTATAAACAATGTTAATGTGTTTAGGGAAAATCTGTTAAATTCTTTTTCCTTTTCTCTTAATTTCAGACTTTTAGTAATAAACAGCTGAAGCGGAAAAATCCAAAAACTATTAACAATTTTAAGCCAAAATAATATTAATAATACAATAAATTCGATATACGTAGTTTATATGTAGTATATACGATATACACATAGTACATAATCGAATTTTAGAGTGGTCTTATTTTTTATGTTTTTTTTATTGTTCAATGACAAAAACGTCCAAAAGAAAACAAAATACTACAGAATATCTAATGTAAACTTTAAATATAATAAAACGGAAACCAAACCAAAACCGTCTTATAAAAAGTGCCTAAAAATTTGTATAAAAATTTAATTGAACGTGAGCTGAAAACAAAAACAAAATAAAACTAACATAAAGTGAATAAGTACAACGTGTGATAAGTCAAAAAGTTTACAATAATCTGTAAAAGATAAACGCAAAACAATTTAAACATACAAAAAAACAAAAAAAAAAAAAACATTAAAAAATAGTAACCCCCGGGTTCAAGGAAATATTTTCAAGTGAAAGGGGCAACAGGAAACGGCTACACGCTGGCAGTTAACAGTATTTGCAGTGCAGGCTTTGCCCTATCAGCGATGCCATTTATCGATGACGCACTGCTCTGGTGTCCGGATAACGATGGTCGTCTTGTTGGTGGTCTAGACTTGGCAACATGCGCAGCGGTGGGTGTACGACAAAATACCATATAATAATAACAATAATATTAATATTATAAAATGTTCGCTATTTGTTTTCCATTATCAGGATGATTCCACGGTCAATGCTGAAAACATTAATCCAACGGTTGGCACAAACAACGCACTTCAACAACAGCAACAGCAACTGCAACAGCAACTACAGCAACAGCAGCAACATCATCAACAACAACAGCAACAACAACAACAACAGCAGCAACAGCAGCAGCAGCAGCAACAATCAGCAGGCAGCCAGGAACTGTGCGGCTCGGCGGCGCGCAATGTGAATGTGGTGGTGGAACCGCTCTGTGGCAGCGACTCCTCCGACGAGCTGTTCCTAACGCTGTCCGAGAGCAACTTTGAGATCGAGAGCCTGCTGTCCGATTTGGCGACCGTTGAGGTCAAAGTCGAAAATGTACATCCGCCAAGAACACAGTCAAGTTTAACTACACACACACACACAAACTCACTCACACACACACACACACACACACACACGCACACACTGACACACCTGTTTATAACCATATTGTCATATATTCTTGCGCAGGACTTTTTGCTTTTTATTCAAAACGCAATGAAACGTTTATCATTTATGTTTTTTTTATTTCCTTTTGCTCTTTTCTTCCTACAAAACAACAACAACAACAAAACTCTTGCTTTTGCCTTTTTCTTCTATGCTATCTATTTCCTAGGAGGAGAACAACAACAATGTTATCAGCGACAACGATTTTGCCAGCGTTGCGGCCGCCGTTGTCGCCGGCGACGATCTGCTGGCCAAGGAGAACGCTCAGCTGAGCGTACAGGGCCTGGTCGACTCGGTGAGCGCCAGCCTAGCGGACAGCGGCAACGCCAATGGACATGGACAGGCGCTGCTCGCCTTTGGCTCCGGATCAGCGGCCGCGGCCTCCGCTGCGGCAAAACGAACTGGTGAGCTATGCTAATTGTAGGGGCATGTATATATTTAAATGACAATTAGTGTGCTCTTCAGGTTTTCTGCTGCCTTGCGATCTGCTCAACAACAACAATAGCAACGGGGACTGTACGCCGGAGGAGTCACGTTTTGTGACTGTGACCAGCGCCTCGGCGAATCCGTTGCTGGTGGAGAAGTTAATGTCAAAATGCCTAAATATTGATAAGCGGCTGGATAAGCTGGACGGTAAGTCAATTTTTCATTATTTTTGATTATCTATTTTTATTGCGTGCGGCAAACTTTTAAAATTTATTGGCGCGCCTTTTTTAACCAACGTGAAGCTAGCTGCACTTACTGAAGCAGTCACGCTAAGTTGGCTGCGCGTTGACGCAAAGTTTTGCTCACGTGAAGTTGGCGTCGCACTCAAACAAAGCTTTCAAAGCTTTGTACTTTTGTAACAGTTTTGCGGTCACTGTGCCATTTACAACTGAAAATGTTGTGTGTCTTTGCTAAGCAAATTTTCGAAGTGGTGTTTGTCTATGCTAGGTATATTCGCAGTCGCTGAATGATGGTGTTAAGCTTAGCTAAATGTGCGGATATCGTATTGCATATATCGCAACGATCTGTAGACTTTTTAAATATCGTATACGATACATAATTAATACAATTGGGATACATTTTAATTAAATTTAATTAAAGTATTTGTACTTACGGCGACAACAGGTGTTGTCTACTGAAAAATCATTATTATAAAAATTAATGTTTGAAGTTGCGCGCTCCACCCTGCCCAAAAAGGGTGTATTGACACGAGCGGCTAATTCAGGCGACGTCTGCTTCTGAGATATTTACTGTTACACACGCACACACACACACACCCCTATACAGCAGACACACACACACACACACGCACACACAACTGCCACCTAAGCACGCCCCCCGTTGCCAAGGTTGACTCTGCGGGCACCTACTTCCTTTTCTAAAAGGCCAGACCCAGACAGAGCTGAGCGCGGGTCGCGGGTGTCGGGCTGTCGCGTCGGCTTTATATTTTTGGTGATTTGGTATTTGTTCGTTTTTTTCGGGTTTTTATGTTTCCTTCACACGCCGCCGTGCGTGGGAGAGAGACGGAGAGCACAACGAACGTGGCAGGTCAATAAATTTTTGCGTGTGGAAATTGTGCGCTCAAGGTCAAAAGGATATTGCCATTGCTTGGCCGCGTAGGAAACGCTCCTGCCCGTGTATTGGGCATCTGCACACAGACAAAATGGCGGCCCACACCGCCGGCAGGAGCCATTTTGTGTGCGTGCCTGGGCCGAGGCAGCCGAGGCTGACAAAGACGAAGTCGCCGCCGAGTTTATGTGAACTCAGTCTCCCCCACCTCCCATCCACTCTTGGCTGGGCTGGGCTGGGCTCGGCTGAGTTGCTGTTGTTGTTTGGGGCGGGCGGCTGCTTTCCGGCAACCTTGAACTTGAAATTTCGTTCGAGTTCGGCCGTAAAAAAAAAAAACGAAACAGAAACAGACATAAAAATGGGCGCAATCATCATTGTGCACGGCTGGGCCACGTTGGGCGGCGCTTGGTTGGGTTTTTTGCCTGACAGACGCTAGACGAGTTTGCCGCCTTTCGGCTGGGTCGTGTCCTGTCGCGTTGGGTTCAAGCGCCGACCAAGCGTTGAACTTTAATTTTCGGTTTCAAGGATACGCTTTGATGAGTGGCCACCTTTCTAGCTGCAATTTACCCAATCACTGGCAGGCGTCTCCGCACGAGCCGTTGACATTGTAAGCGGCTAACGACGGCGGCTGCGAAGATTGTTCACTTTGCTCAGAGGGTTCAGCAGCGGTCCAAGGTTCCACTGCGGCCACCCTGTCATCGCCCACCCCAACCCCCCCCCCCTTCCCCCCGCCGTGTCGCCCTTGTTTTCCGCAAACGGCTTTCGACCGACTTGGCCACGTTATTAATGTCAAGGGGTTCCACACGACCGAGCGACGCAGCCGCAGTTTCAATTTGAAAAGTGCGTTAGTTTCTGCGTTTGTTACTTCGTTTTGGCTCCGCTCACTTCAGGGCTGGCGGCGACAAATGTGGCCAAAAGCTAATAAATTGGCGGCCGAGCAGGTGTCACACTTTAGAACTTTATAAAGGAATAAATATTACAGTGGTCGCTCGTGAAATGAGAAATGGAAGCGATGTCAGGAAGGATTTGATTTTGGGGAACAATAAAGTTTCATATATTTTGAAATTTATGTTTTCTTTGTTATTAGTTGTATTATTGAAAATTAGAAAATTCGAAAATTAAAAATAAAATTCATAAAACAATAAATTTGCCAAAACTAAAACCTTGAATTCTGTGCATTACAAATTCGAATAAAATAAAAGCAACTTTTGAGCTCCTTCCAGAAGTTAGTTCATCCAAACTTCTAAAACTCCCGAATATATTATACGTATAGATGTTTATATATAATTGAAAGACAAACCCGGATCTAATATGAATTAGAAATTAATTATAATTTGTAACATTTTGCTCTTTATTTGTACATTTATTTTCCGTATTTCCAATTGGAATCCATTCGCTTCGTGTTGCCCATCCCTCGTTGACTTTGGCTTGATTAGTTAACTGACATTTTCTATTCTACCTGCCGATGCATAAGTGCTTGTGTGCTTTTAGCCATGGCTCATGGCTAAAGCGACAACAGCAACAACAACAACAACAACACGACGTGTTGCACGCATTTCTTGGCTGCCTTTTGGCTGCGCTTTGGCAAATTTGAATTTCAAATCGTGTCGCGCTTTTCAAATGTGCGTTGTTATAGCCAAATCAGGATTTCTGCGTGTCCCCCGGCCAGCAATTCGCCTAACGACAATTAACATTACAACTAAAGCAACAACAGCAACAACAGCAACTACAACAGCAACAGTAACAACAACAACTAACGATGTCAGGGGCGTTCATTTGTCCATTGCCAGCCAGCGAACCGGGCCGAGCACGTCACTGTCACCACCGTCACCGCCGTCACCGCCGTCTAAGCGTCTAAGCGCCCCGCCTACCCGCCCTGCTGCCATTTGCCTCAAGTGCAAAACGTTGCCACTGCTAAATGCACTTTGCAATTTTGTTGATTGGTGGATTGGCAATTGTTGTTTATATGTTTTTGTTGTTCTTGTTGTTGTTGTTTTCTGTTTAGTTTTTCATTTATTTATTTCGTTTTAATTTTCATGCATTTGTTTTGGCGACTTGTTTAAAATTGTTCGTTTTTTTTTATTTTGTTGCACGCAGAATGCAGCTGACCGCTGGGTTCAAGTATTAACGGATATCACTTGGATACCCTGCATTAAAGTGAATGCAAGGCAGCTAAGTTTTTAAAATTGTCAATGATTTGTATAATAATATACATATATATTTTTTAATTTTGATATTGAATAGAATACTCAAAATAGACGTCAAAGTTTGTAGGTAAAAAACGGTTGAAATTGTTCCGTAATAGAAATGAAATAGAAGATTTGATGTAAGGTCTTTTCAGATTGATAAATATAGATGGGAAAGCTACCACTTTGATAAGTCTTAATGAAATCTTCAATCAAAATGAACACATGACTTGGGAGTACTTTTGAATATTGTTGGTTTCAAATAAATTGGAATAATATATAGTATAGAGTACATTTAACAGAGATATATTGGGTATATGGTACAAATATAAATTAGTATACTCTATATAGTCTTAATAGTTCATACTACCAAGTACGCTCATCCGTAGGACAGATTCTGTGTATAGCCTATTTAATTAAAACATTATAATATATACGTACATCTTTAGATATAATATATATTAAGATAATTACAGGGCATTTTCAAGTCAAGCTTTTGTTCTTTAGGGGAGCATTTGCAGGAGCCTCACCTTGTTAAGCTGGTGTGTTGCATGGGGCCGTGTCTTTCGTCTTTCGTCTTTTGTATTGGCTTAGAGTATTATGATGTCATTTTCGGCGCCATTTTGTTTGAATTGATTAATGACAGCACCATCAACAAGAATATCTTTAATTTGTTTTGGCAGACAATTTCAACAGTAATCGAAAAAAATATTAATAAGCTGCGCTGAAAGCATAGACAATCTCAAAAGATATACAAAATGGATCGATGGATGGAATTGGATGGGATTCTGGCATATGAATCTTATTTGAAATACATATTTATGCACAGATACCATATATTGCTTTAAAAAAAGAACAATTTTATAGGAAATCTTTTAATTATTTAGGATTAGTGGGGATCGCTAATTTAGGCCTATAGTAACTTGCTGATGAAAAACTGAAATTTAAATTCAATATGCACATATTTATTTATTTATATACACACATACATATGTATACACTCTCCATAGGCACACTGTCCTAATTGCACTGTAACCCATTAACACAGCAAGCAAACGAAAGCAGCAACAACAGCTGCAACAAACGATCGGCAACAATTGTCGGTCGACGATCGTTTGGACTCCCCCGTTGCGGTGGAAGTTTTCACCTTCACCCCAACAGCTAACAACAACAATAACAACAACAACAACAACAGCAAGCAGCAAACAAACAACAACAGTGCAAAAGTTGCAAACACAAAACAGACGCAAAACTGAAAATAATAATAGAGCACATCAATAGGGGAGTGGGTGGGAAGGGGGGTGCTGGGGTTTTGGCTGGCGGATAGAGGTGGAAATGGAGGACCGGCCGCGATACAAATGCATTTTCTCTATGTGCGATTACAGCCAATGAAAATGAAATGCGACGATATCCACGACGCTTTTCCATATGCAATAACAACAACAACAACAATAAATACGAAAAAAAAACAACAAAAGGCAAAACATTTCGCTGTGCCCATTAGAAAGCCACCCCCAACGCCCTTCTCGCCCAGGCAACAGCACAAAACAACAAAAGCGACAACAACAACAAATGGCAAGAATTGAGCAAATGAACTGAATACATCTCCCCCGAATGGGGGCGCAGGCGAGAGCATGCAGTTGTGTTTGTGTGTGTGTGTGTGTGTGTGTGTGTGTGTGATGTGTTTCGGTTCCAGTTCCAGTTTCGCAGTTTCACAGTTTGTGCGACGTTCGCTTGCCGTTGATTGCATTAGAGCGTGTGCCGACTTCGCATCTCGTTATAAAGCAGAAATGAAAACAAAAGGCAGCGCCAAATGACAACGATGATAATGACGATCAACACGATGATGATCATGATGCTGCCGCCGCTGCTGCTGCTGCTGCCATTGATGATGATACAACCTTACAAAATTCTCAGTCGCAGTCACTGAGTCTCAGGTCTCAGTCTGCGCTTTTTTTGCCTCCGCCTTCGCCTCCGCCTTCGCCTTCGCCTTTGCCGACTTCTCAGTCGCTGCCTTTGCGTCTTGTGCTTAGCTTTGGTCGGCTTTGAATGTTTAGCGCTGAACTTGTCTTGCCTGCACACACAAAAGCACACACAAACACTCATGCACACATGCACACATGCACATGCACACACTGAGAGCAAACGCAATTCGCTCACACTCGCCGCGGCGAGCCCAACCAAGCGGAGAGCACACTAACACAACGAACGCTTTATTTTTGCTTTGCTGTATCGTGTGGTATGCAGCCTTGAATTAGTTCGCTGCACTCGCGTGACGATGTATTTTATGTATGCGGCATATGTGTGTGTGTGTGTTTGTGTGTGTGTGTGTACTTGTAGCAGCAGCAAACGCAAGGCAAACACTCACAAGCGCACACAAACTCACTCAGCCGCTCGCGAGAGTCTGAGAAAGCTCTCCTTTGCCCCGCGACACATAAAAAACTTAGATGCGCATCGTCAACAACGCTGCCACCGTCGCAGTCTCTGTCTCAGTCTCCGTCACTGCCAGCGTCGCAGTCGTTTTGCTTTCATTGGCGCGAGGCGCTTCATTATACAAAATCAACTGCTCTTGGTTTTTTTTTTTTGTTTTTGCTATTTTTTTGCTGTTTTCCTTCTTGTTTGCATATCCATTTTCCGTCATTGAGCAAACATTCTAAGCGCACTTCTTGGGGTTCTAGCACCAGTTCCAATTCCAATTCCAGTTCCAGTTCCAGTTCTGACTGCACATGTGGTAACTGTGACCCATTGGCAAACATTCAGATACATTTATAAATCGATGTGTCAGAGAATTAGCGTGTGCCCCTAATTATCACCTCCTGTCAGTCAGTCAGTCAGCCGACCACCCACCTAAATTTCCTTCTCTTCTTCTCTTCACCCACTCAAATTCGCACTCCGTGCAGCATCTTTGCCATAATCAGTCAAATGTTACGATCACCGCTATTGCTTATAAAAACAAATATACGATATGAATGTATGTATATACATATGTACATATGTGCATACGTACATATGTATATGTATATATCTCTGCCTAGGTTTATAGTCTTCTGATCGTGCCGACACACACGCACACACACAAACGTTCGTTGAGTATCTGTGAAAACGGATATGCATGATAGACGTTTATCTCTCGAGCAAATTTGTGCAAAAAGAAGAAAATTACGCTTGGGAAATGAGGAAAATGAGCGGAAAAGTATCGCAAACGTATCTGTGTCATCTGCGAACCGACTAATTGGATGTACATGCAAACATATCTACAGATACATTTGTATGTCTATACTAGAAATATATTGCGGATTTGAAACATTTTGCAAATTAGCATTACTCACTGCATTAAGTGCAAATGATATAGATATTAGTATTATGAGAAAAATCGAAAGCCAAATAAGATATTTAGAATTAACTGTTACTGATGTATATTCATATCGCTTTTTGACTGAGTCATCAGGTAAATGTTATATCTTACACAAGAGACAATAACAACAATAATAATAATGCGAATTTTTAAAATACATTTTACCTTATCCAGTTATTAGTTTAGATTTTTACTCTAGATTGATTTTGCATCCTCTTACAAATTCTACAACTTAACAAACTTTTTTTTATCATTTACGTAACACGTCTAGAAACTGCAATCGAGGCAATTATGTTGAAGATTGCATTAAGTGCGGAAAATGCGTAAAGAGGACGCTCGCTGTGCGGCCAAAATGTGTGCAATATTTAATAAGTAGATATATATTAAAGGTAGTACAAGTGTGTATCTGTGTGTGTGTGTGTGTGTGTCTATTTATGTGCATTTATGCTTGTCTGTGCTGTGTGTTGTGGGATTGGGGCGACATCAGCGCCAGGCGTTGGTCGGTATTCGGATCGACACCCAGGCACAGCGACACATAGACACATAGACTGTCTGTCCTTCAAACTGAATAAATACACGCAGACAACGCACGCAAAATCGAAAGCGAAAAATGCATGCGTAAGAGGCACAAGAACAACAGCAACAACAACTACAGAAAATATTAGGCGGATGTCTGCTGGGAACGACAACGTGTGCATCTATAATCCGGCTGCGAATGTAGAATATATGCATACATAAATACACCTCTCTCTCTCTATATATATACATATATGTACATATGTGTATATTTATATAGATATATGCATATTCAGGTATCTGTATAGGTTATTTTAATATTTATAGGCCTGCAACGCGGCCAAAACGAGACCAAAAACCAACTGGCAACTGACAATTTGCAACTGGCAACTGGGCGTGCCACAATACTGAATTATAGATGCAACTTTTAACAACAACTGGAACCGCTAGGCGGGAGCACATAGATACACACATCGATCTCTGAATCCCGCCAGCCCTATAACTATATATGTATGTATATATGCATAGTGCAATCAAGTGCAAGCGACACTCGACAGTCAAGTTTATAGAATCGGGAGACTAAAGACTTGCGATTAATAGACACATAGATACAACACACACACACACACACATACGTACGGAGAAACATATGTGCATATTTTAGAATGTAATTGTGCATCTGGCCTAGACCTAGAAAAGGAAATTTTGTTGCTATTATTATTTATATTCGTTCGCTTCGTTCGTGCATCGTTCGGTTGTTCGTTTTATTCATTCGTTGTCACAACAACAACAACAAAAACAACAACGAGTGAGTTTTTAGTCGCTCTTGTTGCAACTGTGTGAGTGCAGTTGCTCGTATCTATGTAGTGCTCATTATTTGTTCTCCTTCCTCGCAAATTAAAAATATGCCTAAGCAAATAAAATGCATTTAACTTGCATGTGCGTGTGTGTGTGTGTGTGTCTCAATAGGTATCTGTGATATAGTTGCCGTTACAGGGTGTTGGAAACAAATCTCAACTGATAAATGTAGAAGATAATTCTGATAACTCAACCATTATCTGCAGATATATTAGGCTTAGCAAAGGATTTTTAATTATGCAAAAAATCACATCATCAATGTTAACAATCTTTGCCTTTTAAAAATGGTTAGCTATAGTTAGCTTCGTTGTATCGAAGATTAAATGCCCTTGCAAAAAAATAGCAAAAGAATCCTATATATTTCCATAATTTTGTTTGATCTTTTTATATCAGCAATATACATATACATAATATTCCATGCCAGTTTTGCGTCTTGTAGAATTTGAAAAGTTATTGACAACTCACGCTTTCTGTTAATTGTCTAGCAAAATAATTTAGACCCTTCTATGTGATTCTCATAAATTCAAGTAAGGCCATTTGGTATTTCTTTCTCTCTTACTCGCCCTCCCATTTAATCATTTTCTCTCTTACTCTCATAGCGAGAGTTAGAGAGAGCAAGAGAGACAAATTTAGAGAAAAAGAGATAAATGTACGTATATAGCGAAAGAGACAGACAGGTAAAGACAAAAGGTAACAAAGCTTAGGAAAAAGGCAATAAAGAGAGAGAGAAAGGAAAGTTTAAAAAAAAATAGACAAAATTAAGCTTAACATGATTTTGCATTTAGCAAGTAAATAAAAGATATAAAGTGATCCTTAATTTTATGGCTAGATCAATTAAACAAATTTTAAGATACACGAATGTCAAGAACAAATAATAAGCAAATCGCAACTCGCATTCGGAGCTTTTATGCTGCAACAGAGTTTGGTAACAACCAGCTGAAACACCCGTTGCCAATAACCGATATGCGACAATGCGGAGTGCATTGTTGTTGCAGGCTGCAACAGAGATATATATGTACATACATACATATGTATGTACATGGACAGCCAGCAGCAATGCTATCGAGAACCTCGGGCAACAACAAGTGCTGAACAACGAGCTGCAGCAACAACTGAAAGCTGCAACAAATTAAATTGAAAAATGTTTTTGCTGTTTGTTGTTTTTGTGCTGTGCTACCGATAGGCAGCCAAGACCATAAACGCCAGCAAAAGCGCCCCCAGTTTTGGCCCTGTTTGGGCCAACCCGTTGCAACATGCAGCAACAACAACTGCAACAGCGACAAGAACAACAGCAACGTTCGCTACGCGCAAAATTCTATAAAATACAGAAATAAGTAGACAGAACAAATAAACAAACGAGAGAGACAGAGAGGCAGAAAGACAGAGAGAGAGAGAGAGAGAGAGAGAGAGAGATAGACCAACTGAAATGTACCAAAAACGAAAACGCAACATTGTAAAACGCTTTGCCAGAGACCTGAGAATATTTTGTATGGTTTAGACGCACACCAAGGAGAGGGGTGCGGCGGGGCAGGGGTTGGGGGTGGTGCTGTGGTTCGGTGCTGCTACGGTTGCGGCTGCAACTGCGGCTGCGGCAGTGACTGTTCTGCCCGTGGGGAACGACGATTCCGATTCCGATTCCGATTCACATCGCTGACTGTCGAGCGTTGAGCGCTGAGCGTTGAGCGTTGAGCGTCGAGTGGCGAGTGTCGAGTAGCCGAGTGGCCGGGCGCGAAACGTCGCTGGGGATGGGGGAGGGGGCACGCATGTTGTCCATGTCCCCATTCGAGTCAAGTGACGTGTTATCTGTCGCCTTCTCTCAGAACTTTGACTTCTATTGGTTGAATGTCGTTTGCAGTTTGCAGTTTGTGCAAATTTGATGCTTGTCGTTTGTTGTTGCTGCTGCAGTTCGTTGTTGCTGTTGCTGTTGCTGTTGCTATTGCTATTGCTGCTGTTGTAGTTGTAGATCGATCTCACTTAGGGTACCGTGTGTTGCCGTTGCCCCCTACTAGTGCCCCTGCCACAGTTGCGTCGTTTGACTCGTTTCAATGCCAATGGATGGATGTGTGTCTCTGTCACTCTGTGTTTGTGTGTGTTTGTGTGAGTGTGTGTGTGTGTGTGTGTGAGTGAGTGTGTATTATGCGGCATTACGACTGGCATTATTAGCTGCATGCCATGGAAAATGAAAACTGCCAATAGTGGCAAAACACTTTCCCTCTCATTGCTTTCCATTTGCAACAGCAGCATCAAACAACTTCATCATCAACACCAGCATTTGCAGCAACAGCAACTTGCAACTCGCAACTCGCAACTTGCAGCTATGCAGTAATTATTGCACGATCAATTTGCCGGCTGCCGGCCATCCATGTCGGTGAAAAACTTTCTTCAAGCACATGGTAAAACTCGCATACTCACATATAATAATTAGACAGCTAAGACTTAACAGCGAGGGCAGTTCTATTAATTTGTTGCCACAAAAACCTTACGCAGAAGCTTGGGGAAATGTATTTTACAACGTTTTTTCTAAAGAAAAAATCGTTTATTTCAAGTTTTATAATATAAACCCACAATGAAATTGATCATGTCTTCTTAACCAATGTCTCATCTTAATTTTTTCATTTTAAGCCAAGTTTTTCACATGAATAACAGCAGATTTTTATTTTTGTGTCATATTTATTTTTCTTTTCTTTAAATATTTCTTCAAATGGTTGTAAGAAAAATTTGATTGTTGACTTTTATGAACTCTGTTGTCAAATTATTAAAATACTGTTATAGGCTTAAAAAGAGTTAAGAATAAGAAATATAAGCTAATTATTTTAGGACTCTTATATGTTTACTGGATTAAGTCCTAAAAATGCTACAAAATGTTCCAGACAAAAGTCAAAAACTTTATTAACTAACAAACGTCTTCAACCAACTTTGATTACAGCCCGCTTTTAGTGCATTTATATACATCCATGTGTATAGTATATGCATGTGTGTAAGTAGTATGTTAGTAGCAGTTACTAGCTAACGAAAATGAACGTCAGATGAGCTGTCGCCGTCAGCTACGCTATTTCTGCAGTTGCTGTTGCTGTCAGCGTCAGCGTCAGCGTCGGCGTTAGCGTCACTGCCCGCCGTCTGCCGACGCCTCTAATGCCTGTCGTCTCTGTCTGCTCTGTCCCAATGTCTGCGGTTGACGGTCGTACAGTTAGACGGACGTTTGCTTTGCTTGCATTTACAACTTACAAACACACACACAGACAAACACACACACACAGATAGGCAGACATGCACAATAATGGCATTGAAAATCTTTTTCAATAAAACACGTAAACAAACAACAAAAACCAAAACCAAAACAAGTAAGACTAGCTAACTAGAGAGCACTCAACTAGCAGATACTCTGTAAGCAGTTCAAGTATTTGCAACATATCCTTAAATAAGCATACTGAAAAACGATATTATTATCCAAGGGATTTTGCAAGATTTAAACAACTGCAAGTCAAAAATTGAAAAAAAAGATAAAATTTTATGCTAAATGAGGAGATAAATATCCACTAAGAGCTCTCATAAATTATCTTATGAATTTAAAAAATTCGTGGTAAACGAATAAAATTTTAAGATTTAGATAGCTTTTTTAAATCAAAGAATTGAAAATCTAATGAATTTAGAAAAACTTTGATAATTGTTTCCTTTTGCAGGAATGTGAATTTAATAATATATAAGAATCACAGCAAAAATGTGTTGGGCTCAGTTCCAATGAAATAAGCTTGTTTTTTATATTAGTGGGTGTATTTCCTTTTATAGATAAGCAAAACGGAAACAATAAGTTAAACTGGTATTTACTCTTATGTAAAATTAGATATATCATGTTTGCTAGTTCTAGCTCTTGGGATCTCTTAGTTCAATGAGTGCAGGGTATACAAAACAAATAAAATTCAGCATATATATTAATGTATATATATTTATGCATCTATATACATACATCGATACTAGCATACAAAAACAATAACAATTTGCATTTGATTTGAACTTTTTGTTAATGTATCTCAGTGGATTTTGATTATTTTTCTTCATAGGCACTAATCAGCGTTTGATAATGTGTGAGAATTATGTTGATTAAGTCTCCTCACATTTGCTGTCGTTGTAGCTGCATCTTTTGATGTTATGCATACACATAGATACAAGCACACACACACACACACAAACACACACACATACGTTTTGGAAAATTTCCAACAAAACAACTCTTTCGAATTTATATTCATTGTGTTGAACTTGAAAATTGTTGTTGTTGTCGTTTGTTATTGTGCAGTTTAATCAACTTTTAGTTCGGAGACTTCGAGAAAAACGTTTCAATGCATTTCGATATGGGATTAGATGCATTGTTTACCAGAGGTTGCTGCGGGTTTGCAAACTGCACGTATTGTTGCAAAATCTATTGCTAAAACTGTTATTGAAAAAGTGCATTTAAATTAAAACTAATTGCTTCGAGCGGAACTTATTCAGCTATAACAAAATAATTAAGCATTGGCGGAATATACTTTTGGGAAATATTATTTCTATCTTTATAAAATGTATCTTTATCATGTGTGTTTATCAATTCGCTTCTTGTATCGTACTTCTCGTTAGTTAGTCAGCGGTCAGTAAATCCTTTCAGATCAAAGCTCAACTGGCGAAAGTAACGTACACAAAAACACACACAAATCAAATTGATAGCTTTCGGAAATCGTAGAAAATCTCAAACAATAATCAAACATTCGCCGGGCCGAGTGTGGATGGAGACTGCACATTGAATACAATCAACACTCCAACGCTATTCGTTAATTAAAATAAATACTTTCCGGCTTGGGAGCCGGGCTGAAGCCAAGAAACTGGCCAAGAAAACTTGGGAAAATCAGCGGCAAGTATCGATACCATCGAATGTGAAACTGGCCGCTGCAGTCGCCACATGTGGCCCCCAAGTGGCAGCCTGGCCAGATGTGAGCTCCGCGAGCAGCGAGCTGCGAGCTGTGAACTGCAAGCGACGACGAAGTTTTCTTTTTGCGAGCGATTTCCTTTGGTTTTGTTGTTTGCGTTTTCGCCGCATGGCCAAGAAGTCAGTCAGTTAGTCAGTCAGTGTTGCCAGGGCCGAGTGCTTGCTGATGATGACGATGCCAAAAGCGGCCGCCAGCCGACAACGGACGGCCGACAGACGTTAAGCGGCGAGTTGGCCAACAACAAGTTGCTCCAACTGGTTTCTGCCTAACCCAGACAGAGAGCGAGAAAAGGAGAGAGGCGGCATTAGAAATTAGCCATATAAAACGATCAAACAACATACGGATAAATGTTTGCCAACTGCCCGCCTAACCGCCTGACTGGCCGCCATCCCACCGCCCCCCGCCCCGCCACGCCCCGCCCCAACCGGCAAAGGAAAGAAAAACCATGCGAAATTCACTTTCATTATGAATGACCGGCGATGCATACAAATGCAGCGGACTCTGAAGTCATCCAACCTGCTAAAGTCGGTTAGGAAAATCATGATTATTCACATTGTGCACACACAAGCTGTAATTTACTCCGGTTGCAGGTGGCACGTGACCGTTGTTGCTACGTTGCCAGCAAATTCAATCAAATTAAAAATGCCTTCAGCGGACCCGAAGAAACACTTAAACTTGTATTTGCCATCTGTTGAATTATTGAAGTGTTAATTCAAGCAGAGCGGGGCCCGAGCTTAGATCAATATTTAATGCTTTAAATTCTTGAAAATTAGATAATGTTGCGGAAATATATATGTACATATATACATATTTAGATTATGTCGCAGGAAGCATAAAGTTTATATATGTATGTAAAGTATATATAAGCCTTGGCCACTTGACCATTTATTTAGTTTTAGGTATAGCTTCTCGAATAGTAGACACAGTTTAATGATTTATTACTCCAAAAAGAGAGAAAAAATCAATTTGCTACGTACAAATGGATAACATCTTTAACACCTCAAAATGTCATAACGATTCGGCAAAATATACAGAATTTGTATTATTTATATTTGTATATTTTTATATAGAAATATATCTTTAAAGCTGGATACAGTGAATTGCATTTCTATAAAATAGAAATTTTAGTTTGTCCTCGCTACAGGGTATCTTCAAATCGAAAACTCTAGACCAAAGCAGCTTCAGATATTATACTCTATTCCCATCTCACATTTATACTTTCATGTGATCGTTATAAAATCAAAGTGCCAATCCCGATTGTAGCTAATCCTGCGGCGCTCGTCTCCCCCTGGGGGCAAACTCTAAATTTGGGACGCTGTCCTCGAGTGCGGGAAAGAAACCCCGATTACAGTTTTCGCTGTCCACGAGTCTTCACATACTTATTAACTGAGTTAGGAGTGAGTCGTCTGACTCTGGCTTTGTGTTGTTGCACTTCTCGCTTTCATTTTCTTTTTGCTGCAAAAAAAAAGAGTAAAAATAATTTGTTTTTTTTTGCTTGTTGCCATTTTTTTTCCATTTTATGCGAGAAAATCGAAAGTTTTTCCACACGCCATAATGCAAAAAGAAAGTGCAAGTGCAACATGCGGCCAAAGAAAGGAAAACCAAAAAAAAAAACAAAAACAAAAACAAAAAACGATAGACGACGAATCGCGGAGAAGAGACGCAGAGACGACGCAAACAATGCCAACGGGCTAACCGGGCCAACGGGGCGTATGAGCGACTTGTTGTGGCCAAAAGTAGGATGCCATTGTTTGTGGTTTGGCTGACGAGTTTTTTTTCTTCTTTTTATTATTATTTTTTGCTAGCAGTTTCTGTTTTGTGTTTGTGTTGTGGCAATTTCGTTGTCAAGTGCAAGTGGAAAAGCGCCGTTCAAATGAGCAGCCAGTCCATGTGATGGCCAGCAACAACAGCGGCAACAACAACAACAATGACAACAACAAATCTGCTGCACCATCAGCTATTTCCTTTGAACAGCATTAAATGTTGTCTGTTGGCTTTCGATTTCGTTTAAGTTTAATTAAAACGCATAAAAGTCGCTCGCTAGACAACGCATCATTATCTGGGATTGTCTAGGATTGTCTAGCATGGAGGATTGTCTAGCATGTACTTGGAGAAAAAGTCAAGAATACGTTTACAGAAGTCAATTTCCGAATTGTTTACCCTTTATTTAGAAACAGTTTTTAATCCCGAAATTTCTCTTAAGACAAGAAGTCCTGAATATTTAAATACATGTATACTTAATATATTCAATGTTTGCCACATATTCTAATTGATTCAATTTTCTTATATAAAGTACTTAATCCAAACTATTTTAACTTCTTTGCTTTTAATTAAATTTTTATATTTACTTTAGAGATATTTTGTAACGAAATTTTGAGAATACTCTACCTATAACTTTAATTCTAATATAAACCAAAGCTTTTCTGCAAGTGTAGCAGTAGCAATCCTTTGCATTAGTTCTTCTTCTTGCCGCCAACTTGCAGTTATTGTCGTCTCTTATCATTGACATTGGCCATAAAGCGACCAACATCAGCAAAACACAAACCCAATGAGAAAACTGAGACACATAAACAAATTGAATACATAATTCTGCAATATGCAAATTTTTGAATTTTCCCAGCTCTCTGCTTGATTCTTCTGCTGCTTCTTCTCTGCGTCTTCTCGTTTTTTTTTTTTTGTTTGCTTCAATAACAAGTGCAAGTTTAAGCCGCAAGTCGTTTTGGGTAGGCAGCGGCCAAATTGGCCAAAAGTCAGGGCTGTGGCTTTAACTGTTTCTGGTTGTACTTGTAGTTGGCCAGCACTTGTAATTGCCATGTAACAAGCCGCATTTACAAGCTTATTACACATTACAACGTTGCTCATACGCACCGCGGGCCAGCAGATAGTTGACAAACTTTTTTTTTGGCTTTAGTTGCTTTATTTGTTTACTTATTTTTTGGGTCCAATGTTAATTATAACATAATTATGATATGTCTTTCGCTGACGGTCAAGTGCGCTGTGTAGTTTTTTAGGCAACTGAACTTATTGGCTAACGTAATCATTTCTTTGTTTTACTTTTGTTGTTGCTGTTGCTGTTGTTGTTGTTGTTGTTGTTGTTAAGAAATGGGGAAACAGTTGCGCCGAAGGTTGCCGTTGTGAGGCAATAAAAGCGCTGAGCTAGTTGCTTTTTGAATGAAAAGGTGAATGCCAATACACAACTGCAACTACAATGAAAACTATAAAAAAAAAACCAACAAAAAATGTTAGTGCAAAAAAAACGCTGAAAACTCAACTGGAAATTTCCTGAAGATTTATGTGACTTGACTTGACTTGGGCTAACAACACTTTGGCCAACTATTGCAGCTTATCAATTGTGAGTCATTGCCAATGAAAGAGCTGGGCTTAATGTATAATTTAATAAATATTTTTATTTTTATCTAATAGAAAAGTCGATACTATTCTTGATTTTCTTTCTTGTTATCTATTGAAAGCTGAACAATTTTTATTAATTTATTTTTCCAAATTTCTTAACTCATTTTACATTAAGTTGCCTTTATTGTCTCTTGGTATTTCCAAAACATTCCAGAAATTTTCACTTTCCGTTGCGTCTGTTGCAAAGAAAGCGAAATTATTCGCCTTTGCCCGCGGGTCAAAAGTTGCGATTATGCTATAGTATATATAACTATCAAGCAGCATTTTATCTCTTATCTGGTTAGCATTAAAATCAAAATCGAAATCAAACGCAGCCATCATAAATGTCGCCCGTTTAACCTACAAGTGACCCCGCTCCGACCGCCTGTCGAGCAGACAAAGAGCTAACATCATTGACCAGATTACCGACCGCCAAACAAAGAGATGCCCAGCAACCGTACAAACGGACCCGCCTTCAAAATATGCACCCCCTGCCCCCCCCACGTTCCCTGCTCGAAACCGTAACAATTACAAGTCTGATGATTTTGCGTGAATGAGGAGCACACCAAAATAAGTTTGACAAACGTTGTCGTCGTCGTCGTCGTCGTTGCCATCGTAATCGTCGAGTGACTGGAACTGGGACTGGTATTGGTATTTGGATCTGGGACTGAGAGATCCACACACAGTCTGCAGGTTAGTCAGGCGGGACAGCGGGGGGGGGGGGGGGGGGGAGGGGGGGGGGGGGGGGGGCGGGGGGGGGGGGGGGGGGGGGCAGAGGGAGCTGGTGGCTGCTGGCTGGTGGCTGGGTTTGGGCGCATGGCGCGTGTATTAGATGATATGAGGTCATTCACTGCTGTTTACTCCGAAAATGTTGTCTCGCCGTCGTCGTCGTTGTCGTTGGCGTTGGCGATGACGCGGCGGTTCGCATCATTTTCAAAGGGGGGTTTGGCGTGGGTGGAGCTAAGTGGGGGCTGCTCACAATGCCCGAGCCATCAAAGCAAGCAGCAGTAAAGCGATACATTTCCGACACTTCCTAACCATCGACTTGGCGTCTGGGCTGAACAGTTGGCAGGAGTAGGAGCAGGAGCTGGAGCAGCAGTTGGGGATTTGCAGTCGTCGTCGTCGTCGTCGTCGTCGTTGTGGCTGTTGACGGCGTCTGTTCAATGACTTTTGTGAAAACATGAAACATGAATCGACTACACAAGCCTAACCTCCAGTGCCCGTGCCCCAAAATACAAATACCCCGTCTCAGACTTGGTTTCAGTCCCAGTTCCAGTTCCCGTTCCCAGTCTGTCCCGACGAGTCGAGGTGCCCCAGCCCCAAGCAGCGCCACCTAATGCGCTTCCTCTTCGAAATTCTTTTATGGCTCAGTGTCTGTGCTCCGACCGCCACCTCTGCTGCTCTCCTTCACTCTCACTGCCCCTCTCTCCCTCCCGCTCTCTCTCCGTTTCGCTGTCCCTGTCTGTGTGTGTTTTGTGTTGTTGCCAAAGGAGCCGTCTGTGCGCCCCTCCCGCTAGCCGCCAGCCAACAGCCAACAGCCGCCTGCCGCCTTCCTCCTTTGGCCTGCTACCAGTTGTCGGTACATTGGACTCATTTCGCACACACACTAGCTTAGCAAAAGTATGTCTGTGTCGCCATCGTCGTCGTCGTCGCCTCATTAAAGTTCTCCCCATGGTTTCCATTCCCCCCTCGGCACACAAACGACAAACTCTTCCTTCTGTTTCATCTTCTACTGCTCTTGTTCTGCTTCCTTTATTTGCAATTTTCAGGCACACATGTTGAGCTGAGAGAGAGAGAGCGAAAGAGAGAGAGAGAGAGAGCATCACACAGGCACACACACACACGCACACACACACAATCGCAATTGCCAAGTAAATGGAAAGGCCCCCAACAACTAAACAAACGGAAAGTGAAAATTTGCTCTACTGCCATCGTCAAACGGTGACAGCGGCAGCGACAGCGACGGCGACGGCAACTGAGAGCGCACCTTTGCTCTCTTTCACTCTCGCTCTCTCGCCCGCTCACTAACACTTGCATTGAGTCATAGTCGTGGCGATTGCACGATGATATTGCAGCAGCGACGTCGGCATCGCCACCTCCTGCTCACTTGTCACACTCTCTCATACACACACACACACACAGACGCATACGGACGTATTCACTCAATGTTGCTGCTGCTGCTGCTGCTCCCCCATGATCGCGCAGCCCTTTTGACTTGGCCTGACCCATTTGGGGGCCCAGATAGCTGCAATTGCTCGCCACTTGCTCCACTGAAGTGAACGCACTGGGTCTGGGTCGCATCAGCTATTACAAGAGAGGCGGTCACAACTACAAGCAAACAAACATATATATATGTATATGTATGTGTATGTGTGTGTGTGCAGCGTGTTAAATATCCATATGCATAATTGCGACTGTATGGGATCTGGTCTGTAGATCAGGCAAACAAGGAAATGTTGGTTATAAGTACTTTGTGGGCTTGTTCAATTGTGGCAAGATCTTAAAGAACTCAAGAAACTAACTAGAACGAATAAAGGAATTTATTTATTTCATTTATTTCACTACGAAAATATTAGATTAGATTAAATCTAATGAGATAATATTGCAATGAAATGGAAAGTAAATGTCTACGGAAGGGAAATTCAAAGCTTAGAAGATCAGAGAGTTTCTTTATAGAGCTAAGAATACTTGAAACTAATAAAAATGTCCTCTTTTAAAGATTATTTTTGGTGCATGATTTTAAAATATTCTGAAGATTTGATAAACTTCCCTGCCGTTTTCAAGAACTTCTGCAAAAATTTAAACCAAGGTTTAGAGTTTTCTGTCTATTTTACATAAAAATATGTTTGAATTGATTTAGGTAAAGGGTATCTGCAAGCCATGTGTTTTCAAATAAAGATAGCCTGTTCTATTGTCTAAACTTTTTAATTGGGAACCACTGTGCCGGCTGTCTATGTTAGCTACTCAATGTCCCTAGAGGAGAAATGCAATGCAAATGCGCATGTGGCACACAAAACCACCCAGTACAAACAGCCTTAGCTGCAGCAGCAATTCACGTACATACAAACAGATGTATGCACAAACATGCGTACATATGTATTTACTTTTACATACGAACGGCAACTGAAGCAGAGAGCGCCAAACATTTTGCTCTCGAAACGCAAAACTGTTACGTTTGCTTACCATTTTGGCGCGCTCCCAGCTGCGACTGCGATGGCGACGACGACAGTGACGGTGACGGTGACGGTGACTGCGACGCCGGCATCGTTTTCGCAATAGCAGCAGTTCCAACATTTCGTGGCTCGCGCTCTTCCAGTTGGCGCGAGCCGAGCAAGCGAGCCCCATTCAGTGGCTGTCGTCGTCGTCGCAGTCGCTTGCTCATTTTATATTTTTCGCCTTATATCTTCCCACCTGTCTCTCGTGCTCTCTGTCGCTCTCTGCGTGAGTGTGTGTATGTGTGTGTGTGTGTGCGTGGCTGTGCTTGTGAGTGGGGCGCGCGCGCGCTTTGCCAGAAACGTCGACGTCGGCATCGACTTTGCCAACGACATCGCACGCTGCAGTCGCGTCGCAGTCGCCGCCTGCAACGTTTGTTTGCGCCTAATAAACACTCGGCAGTGCTTTTTGTGCTGACTTTAGATTTTAGTTTTGCTGATACCGTAAGAGATAAATGACGTGCCGCGGCTGACAGCAAAGCAAAACACAGCAAAAAGCAAAAGCAAACGCCAAGCACAATTCGCTGTTGCCCCAACGATTACGTTTCCGTATTCGCGTTGCGCGTTGCGTGTTGCCCGTTGCGCGTTGCCCGTTGCCCGTTGACCGTTGATGGCCTGCCACAAATATGTGTTTAAGTGCAGGCGGCGCCACCGGCCAACAAGTCTGCAGCAAGTTTAGTGCAAATTTACCTCAAAATTGTAACGTCATATTTTCGATGAAATAAATAACAAATGTTAAATGATCAATGAAAAGTACCATGTGCAACGTGTAGAACGTGTGTAATCTATAGAAACTGCTAAAATGATAATGGTGCAACATTTGGTGGCCGCCACGGCGCACAATTTTGCGACGGCGGCACTCTCCAACGTCTCCTCATCATCGTCCAGCTCCAGTTCCAGTTCGAGCTCCTCCTCGCTGTTGTCGCTATCATCCGCCTGCTCCGCCTCCTCAGTTTCAGGCTCCGCATCGGCATCGCCGGCAGCCTCGCCCACAGCTGCAGTGTGTGCCACGCCGACGCCCACGCCCACGCCCGTGGCCTCGCCACTGGCGCCCACATCGCCAGCGCCCGAGCAGAGTGCAGCGGGCGCGCCCAGCCCAGCCAAGGATGCGCAGCCCGAGCCGGAGTCGGAAACAACAACAGCAACAACTGCAACAGCAGCAACAAAACCAGCAATCGAAGGTGCCATAGATGAAACCAAGTCAGAGCAACAGAGCCCAAGGCCTGCACCAAGCTTAAGTCCAGATGCAGCAGCAACAGCAGCAGCAGCATCAACATCCGCAACAGACGTTGCGGCCAAGGCAAGTGAACCGGAGACGCACCGGACTAAGGAGCAGGCAGCACCCGATGAAACGGAGCAGGCACAGGAGGAGGCCGAGAGCACTGCAACAGATTGCCGCGAGTTTAAAGTGCTCTACAATCACCTGAGGCAGCAGCAGCAACAGCAGCAGCAGCAGCAGCATCAATCCGAGCCAGATAAGACGCGCAGCACCCTTGACGATGTCTCGAAGATACTTTGGGAGCGCAAGCAGCAGTTGCAGCGCAGCAGCGTCATCACCAGCAGCAACGAGTTGCAAGTGCAGCAGCACCAACAGCAGCATCAGCATCAGCAACAGCAGCAGCAGCAGCAACAACAAATGAGCGACATTGAGGACGAGGAAACGCTCGAGGAGGATGCCGATGCGGACATCGAGCCGGATGCCGACGACGAGGAGCTGCTGGAGCAATACCAAAACGGCTACGACTCCCCCCTGGATCTCTCGCTGAGCAGCGGCGCAACAGCGGCGAATGCAACGGCTGCAGCAGCGGGAGCGGGAGCGATTGGCAGCAGCAGCAGCAGCAGGCGACGTGGACACACCTACTCCGGCACGGAATCCGATGAAGATGCAACCACGCACTGCGAACGGGCGAGGATGCGCCTGAAGCCCGCGGAACGCTCGGCAGCCTACAAAAAGAGCTTGATGAAGCGTTACTGTAAGTGTCCACCGGGGGGATAAAAATGGGATCATGTGGAATGGGGGGAATTCGAAAATTGACTAGAAAATGTTTTCACTTCATGATGTGATATATACATATTGATTTTATAAAAGCTGATTTATTGATACATAGAAAAATCTCTTTAGTATATGTTAAATATCTTACGACCTTCATCTGAATTATTTAAATAACTTCTTGGCTTGATATGCTATATCTCAGTTTTTCTAATAAACCTTCATTAAATAAGAATGTGTTAGTGATCAAGAAATTCGTTTTCCCATCATATTTCTTAATACCATATTTTTATTATATTTACATCAAGATGTAAGTACGCCTGTTCTAACATCCAGAATGATGTATGTCCACCACACAAATATATACAAATATACAACATGATTTTTCTGTATTTAAATCAGGATGTTTTACATAATACCCAGCATGAAAATAGTTTTCTAAATAAATCCTGCTAATAATTATTTCCTAGGTAAATAAAAAAAAGGAATTTCGTGGAAATTTGTATTTATCGATTTGCAATATTGCGTTTAATAAAAGGGCTTAAATAAAATTTTAAAACAAAAGTTTCATCTGAATGCCACATGAATATTCTCGACGATTGACGCCGTAACAGACAAATACGTATTTGATTGATGGATACATTAATATACATACATATATGTCTGTCTGTCTGTGTGTGTGTGTTTGTTTGTTTGTTTGTGTCAAATCTGTTGCTGATACCCATCTATTGCGTTGTGCCACCTTCTATCTCTTACCAACATGCGATTCTTTTTTAAGCCACTTAAATAACATTTTATGGATGCTTTAAGTTGAGATTTTGCTGCAACTTTTTTGAATTTTTTTATTTGAGGTTTACTTTGTAGACCATAGACAAAAATTGTGAAATGTCAATTTGGCAACAACAATAGCAGGCAAAATTTATAACGAAAAGCAGAGGAAAAAACGCGCTCCCCCAACAGACAGCCAAACAAAAAACAAAGACGTCCAAACGCAAAATAAACATTATTTAAAATAGCGCAATTTCCGCTGACGGCGACGACGCTGCTGCTGCTGCTGACGCTGCCAAC
Source organism: Drosophila nigromelanica (assembly GCA_004149465.1). Lineage (NCBI taxonomy): Eukaryota > Metazoa > Arthropoda > Insecta > Diptera > Drosophilidae > Drosophila > Drosophila nigromelanica. The sequence continues at coordinate 61,993 of SCDS01000549.1, forward strand.
GTCGCTGCCAACGCTGTCTGAGCAAAGAGCGGCAGCTTCGTAACAGTTTCCTAACCCACCTCAACAATTTTATTGATTACTTTAGGCGGCAAACGCACAGCAACAGCAACAACTACTACAACAACAACAACAACAACAGCAGAGCCGTGTGAGAGCGAGAGAGGAAGCTAATGTGCGAAGAGCTTTCTAGTGAGCGGTAATGCCGCTCAACTATCAAATGCTCTCAACTCTGCTTCGCTTTGCTTCGCCATTCGCGCTGCATTCACTCTGTATGTGTTTGTGTGTGTGTGTGTGTGTATAGTAAATTGTAATCATGTCTGTGGCTGTGTGAAATAGTTTCTCAGTCACTTGAGCGCTGCGGCTGCGACCTGCTAAGGCGCCAACTGGCAACTGGGGGGACTACTGCGTATGTCTGTGTGCTTTGTTGGCACTTGTTACATATGCATGTGTGTGTGTGTGTGTGGGTTAGTAAATAGACTGAGACTGGCTAGGTAACCCTTCGCTTAAGCAGCCCAACAACTTGTTTCCTCTATTTGACACGGCGTCTCTTTTGACTTTTGCAAGCGGCTGTTGCCTTTGCTCCGATTTGGCTGCAGGGAATCTCAACGTTACAAGTCTCTAGATATGCACACACACACACACAGGTACAAATATTGTATATATAAATGTACAAAATAAATACAATACACAGCGAACAATCTATACACACACACATACTGATATATGTATATATATACATACAATGTACATGTTCTTAAAAGGGCGTCAGGTACTTGAAATTTTTGTATTAGCGGAAATGCGCGTCGCTCGCAGCTCCCCAAAGTGGGCGTCACATTTGGGAATGGCCAAAGTGGGGATAAGCGCACTGGGAAGAGTTATGCAGGGATTCGGGCTATTGAGTACATGGCAATGACAGATTTATGCAGTTGCCAGCTTCTTGACTGCCGCTGCTGCGAATGAATTATCTAAGTACAGATACAAATACATACACGAAAATATATCATTTTTATATATACATATGTATGTGTTTAACAAGAAAAGCTCTTGCGCAAATATTACGCAAATTTTTTATTATGATGTGTTGTTATGGCCGACTTTAACCTGAAGCAAAGTGTTATATGAGACACAATTTTAAAGGTACTAAGTATCAATTACATCCCTAATAAGACACTTTTGTATTAGTTTCTAAAGTTTACTTAAACTTTTAATGCGCTTTAAATCATGAATCTAATTTCCATTTGATCTAGTCAATATTTAATATATAAAGATATTCATTAAATTGCAGCAGGCAATTCTCAGTTTTTCGTATAGAGTTCTATATACTGCTCTTTAGATGACCCAGATGACCTATGAAACAGGCCAACAAACAGTGCAAGGGTTTCGTTTTACATGCGCTGTTTATATTGCATATTATCGCTTTTTAGATACTACCCGGCTTTTTTATGCCATTTCTGGTACACAATTTGGTGCAAAAGTATCAAAATCAGTTTAACTAAACCGCAATGGGCCCGCATAATCCACAAAATGCTGGTTCCTCAAATCAAATCAAATGCCAAAGCGTTGAAATCAGCCACAAAGTCGAGTTAAAGCTGTGACACCGCCCACCCCCGCTGCCCACAAAAACGAAGAAGAGAAGAAGAAAAAATGCCAGCAAAAATATCAACGTTATCATCATTTTGATCGTCATCTGTGGAAGTGATGGGAAACTTTATTTCAGCACATTCTTTTGAAATTTTTACCAAAGGCATCAAAAATATTCCGTTTTTGCTTCTATTTTATTTCTGTTCGTTGTTGCTTCAACCAAACTCTTTTGACAAACTTTATTTGGGTATTTTACACGTATACATGTGCATGTATGTATGTATGTGTGTAGCTACATTTTCCTTTTACAACATGCAATAATTTTTGATATTTCTGTTTTAACCTTTTTTCTACACGACTTTATTTCATTTGTTTTGCTTTTGGTTTGTTTTACCTTCAACCTTTTGGGGTTTCAACCACAGCACTGCTCCCGTTCCCAATTCACCGCCCACACACACACACACATACACACAGAGACACACACACACACACTCGCAGACACAAGCAGAATGCGAGGCAACTTTCAATTGCGACATGAGGCGAAGAGCGCAACGTGCGCTTACAAGCTCTCTCACTCTTCTGCGCTCTCTCTCTCCCTCCATCTCTCTCTCTCTCTCTCTATCTTATGCTCCCTTTACATGAGTAACCAGCCCAGCTTCAGCTTCTGTAAGCGTGCGATTGTAAAATTGTACGCGTTGTGTCTCTGTGTGTCTGTGTGTGTGTGTGTGTGTGTTTGTTTGTGGGAAATAGTGGAAAAGAGCGACGTCGTCGTCGTCGCTGTTAACCTGACCTCCCCCCCAGTCCGAGCACCTCCCACCAGCTGCACAACGAGGTCTGTTGCTTTGAGGCCTAACGCAAAACATTTTGAGGTAGGTTGGGAATAGATTGGCAGCAACTGAGTACACATGCACACAAATAGAGAAAGAGAGAGAGAGAGGGAGAGAGAGAGAGAGAGAAAGAGAGAGACAGTGCCGCGCGGAAAAACTTAAATTTCTCGTTTCAGCGCAAGAAATTAGCAAATCATTTTCTTTAGCTTAACCCAAATACGGCAGAGTTTTTAGAATTATGTAAGCGACATGTCTCGATTTCTGTCTATCTACAAATGCGTGTGTCTCTGCAAACGTGTGTGTGTGCGTGTGTGTGAGTTTTGTAAGCGCATTTAATTGCCAGACGCAGTTCTCTAGCATTTGCCCAGCATGGGTATTGGTGGGGTCTCCTTATCTGTCCATTGATTGCAGCGCGATAATTGGTAATAAGCATGAAAGAGAGAGTTAACGAGAGTGTGCGTCTATATGGCTGTGTGTGCGTGTGTGTGTGTATTGGAGAGAACTGGGATTATGTCACATATTAAATGATAGGCACTGCAAACTGTCGAAATATAATTGCAAAATCTGATTAGGAAAATTAGCTAATCAGAGAGCTGAACATGTGTTTATGGATTGCTTGCTCCCATTTCTGAATGAAATATTTTAGCTTAAATACACACGCAAACAAGCAGAGAACTCTTCAGTTTGAACACACTTACATATGTATATGCATATATCTATGAGGAAATAAAAGGAAATAATTTGAACACACAGCTCAATTAGCACTTGTAATTCCAAAATATTGGCACATGACTCAATCCAGATAAATATTAGATATAAAATGGTTTCTGGCCAATCTATATATAAGAACTCTGCAGAGAAAGTGCTAATTGTGACAGGTGTGTGAATTGGGCAACCGAGCAAATGACGAGAATAAAATTCAATTATGTAATATACGGAAAAACATGCAGAATGATGTATTCAATATTATAGAAATTTAATGACTTAAAAGCAAAAGCAGCAATTTATCAATAATAATCCCTACAAAAATGTATTTAACATTTATTGAATTGAATAAGTTCAACATTTATGCGATGATAATTATCTCTTCTTTAGTTACTCTACTTTCTTATGTATACGTCCTAATGTAGAATTTGGTGCATACCATACATATAAATTCTTAAGAGAATCAGAAAATATTCCCAAGTAGATTTACATTTTATTACATTCTCCTGAATATCTCATTTAACCAGTTTTTAGCCATTTGGGGTATTCAAATTTAACATACAAATGTTCAGCAAAAATTGTTACAAAATTTATTTAGTCAGCTAACAAATGCGTCAATCTGTATGCATATTATATGCATACTTATTCATTCGAGAATAATCAAAATATATATAATTTAAAAAAGCAAAATGAAATACTAAAAAATACTGTTCAAAAAACAAAAACATTTGACAAAAATTACAATATACATATGTACACATATGCATACACGTACAAAACAAACACACAGCCGTATATATGCATTTACTTTTGTATTAAACGAGAAATGTCTGTATCAAGAGTAAAAACAATGACAGCGACAATAAACAGCAGCAATAACAAAAACAAAAAACAACTCGTATCAATTCTTGATGCGGAAATATTGAAGAATAATTTTGTAGGCACTGCGTTTTTTTTTATTATATTTTGCTGCTCCTTATTTTGTTTTTAAATGTGTACAATATATACAAGCATACAGTATATAAAATAAGCGAAAAAATAAGAAAAAACTGTATTAAACAGCAACAAAAAGTAAACACCCAGCACAAATACAGATGCACCTAATAAGAAATGGTGCTTTAAATCTACAAACATACATATGTCGTTAAAAATATACATTCATACATACGTACACATGAAGCTTAAACAAGCAATAAGAACGGCACACAAGTGTATGTGTGTGCGCGTCTCGCACTTGTCTGCATGTGTGTGCGTTATCCGCGAGACCTTGAACTTGAGACTGAATTTCCAAAAAGCGCACAGGCACACACACACACATACTCAGGCAACTGCGCCCAGCGACGACAGCGGCAGCGGCAGCGGGCAGCGACTCACAAACACCAGAACAAAAGAATCGACAACAACAAACAGCAACTGCCGACAGCGGCTTTTATTCTTTGCACCCATACACAAGCAGCGTGAAAGACTCACACACAGCGCAGCAGCAGAGGCATGAAAGCCAAAATAAGCCAGCCAAAGCAGAAGCAGCAGCAGCACCAACAACAATGCACACGCAGAACAGGAATTTAGCGAGAGAGTGCAAGAGAGCGAGCGCAACGCATGGGAGAGCGCCAGTCAGAACTGGGAACGGAAAGTGGGAATGAACTGGGAACTGAGTTCGCTGACGGAAGCAGTCCATGATGGGCATACGGGAATGAGCAAATGGGGAAGAGAGCAAGACTGGGAGCAGCAACAACAGATTCTACATTAGTATGTATAAATACACAGCTGTATGTATGCACATGTACAATAGCCAAACAAACACATAAATTATAATATTTAAATATAGAACTTTTGAGTTGTTGTCGTCGTCGCTGTCGCTGTCGCTGCTGCTTTCTTTTGTCTGTGTTGCTGTTATTCGCATATTACTTTTGGTTAATCGGTCGTCGGCGTCAGCGTCAGCGTTAGCGTTAGCGTCGCAGCGTTTTTGTTGTTGCTGCTGTTACTCCTATTGTTATTGTTGTTGCCTCAGTCAAATTGAAATTTCTTTCGCTGAATCACACACACACACACATACAAAGAAATGCACACACATTTGGTTGTTTTTTATAGTATTGTTAGCTCCGTTTTTGGCAATGCAATTAATTAAATTTTTTATTTGCATACACACAAACAACCTTATTCACACATTCATATAGTTTCAACCATCAGCCAAAACAGAAATTTAACTTAAGACAAACAAAAGTTCTCATATGTACATATTTGTCTCATATCAGTTAAAAATAGGTAAATCAAACTATGATCTTTTATTTCCTTAATATCTAATCTGGTTGGATCTCATAAATTACTTGTCAAAGTTTCCAATTTGGCTAAACAAAAAAGCCCCCATCTAGTGGAAATTTTTGTTTTTGTGTTATTACTTTCAACACCTACAACACAAAGTTAAATAGGCCAATAACAAAATGACACAGCAACAACGATAACAACAACAACAACAAAAACAAATTGAACATTGTTGCTGCAATTCTCAGGCACAACAAGCGGCTTCCTCGGAAATGACTAGAAACTGTAAACAAACCACTTTTGTACACAAACAACAAGCACTAAGCATGCTTGACTATCAAATACCCTACACGATGATAACAGCTTTGTTTAAGTACCTGAGTTGGGTTCGTTGCACGCATTTTGGTTTGTGTGTGGCTAATGTCTGTGCATATCAGCATTAAAAATAACTAATCATAGAAACAGCAACAGCAACAACAACAACAACAACTACGTTGCATACCTACATTGACCTACTATTCGCAAATGCTGCGGCTCCATTGTGACTGTGAATTGTGAATTGTGATGTAACTGTCCCAAAACACCGCGCACATATCAACGAGGCAGTTCAAGTCCAAATTCGGGCAGGGAACTAGGCAAACAACAAAAAATAAAGTAATACATACATATGTACATACATAAAAAAAAACTCTGCACATGACTCTACCGTTAATTGCACACGTACATAACACATACACACACCTCTCTACCTCTTATTGGCAAATTTTGTTTTCTCATAATATATATTAAATTGTTGGTTTTTTTTTCGTTTTGTTTTGTTTTGTTGTTTTTATTTTTATTTTTATTTTTAATAGACCGCATTTTTAGAGGTCAGCGCACATTTGGCGCACCATTGCAATGCGTAATGGGTAAGTGTTTAAATGGGTGTATCGGGCCCTCTTTATGCACCATTCAAATGGGTTGGCCAATTTGATACACTTTGTGTGCGTTTTGGGTCACAGTCACGATTTCGCATCAAATCCCCACCGACTACCATGCGTATGCGTAATTTGTGTTGCACATTGCACATACGCCAGGTGTGCCCATGTGCCATCAGTACAAACAAATTCAACATAATCCGGCTCTGACATGGCATATTTTACATACACATTCGCCAATGAAACTATTTATATGCACAAAAGATGGCATTACGTATACGCCCCGTACAGCGATCACAGCTGTGCCACATTACGCATACGCCCTATTAGCCACAGCAAACATTCTAGGCAGAGCAGCCACGTGAGCGCCAGTATTTCCCCATAGTAAAAACTACAACAAAATATACAAATTTGCAAAACACACATGTGCAACAATAATTGACAGATATTTCCGTCTAGCGATTTTCAGGCTTAAGCACGTCAAGTGCCGAAAACCTAAAAGAAAAATTCTCAAAAAAAAAAAAATAATAAAAAATTGTTGTGCGTTTCGTCTAATGTTTATAGTTTCCGCCAAGAAATAAAAGTTGATTTTCCACTGCAAAAAAGCTAAAAATCGAACAGACATCGTTGCAGCTGTTGTGGGTAGAAGGGGGCAAGGGGCAGGGGGCAGGTAGAGGTAGCGTGTTGCAGGCCACAGCTGATTTAGCTGCCTGCCCGCAATTTCCGTCACGACTTGGTAGATACACACACACACACACACACACACACGAACACGAACGCACACGGGTCGATCGAACGTCTGGTTTATGGGTAAATACAAATGTGCATATATGTATGTATGTGCCATATTTTAACAGCAGCTTTTGAATTTTGTATGATTACACATATGAATATGTATGCATAAATATGTATATTATTATTTTTCTCATTCACCCACAACACAACGAATGAACGGAATGAAACGAGCGGCAATTAAAACGAGACGAAACAGCGAATTGTCTGTAAGCCTGTGTGTGTCCATATGTGTGTATGTATGTCTGTCTATGTGTAGGTATTTAAAAAGCTGTAAAAAAGGCGCACACATTCAAACGTAGCGCGCACAACATGCAATAATGCAGCCAGCAAAGCATAAATTGTAAACTCGTCGCCGCTGCCAGCAACAGCAACAGAAACAGCAACAACAGCAACAACACCGACAAGCCTTGACCTGATTTCTCTTCCTCTCTTGCTGCCAACAGTATACGTATGTGTGTGTGTGTGTGCGCACGCTTGCATGCAAGCTTTATTGCTGTTGTTGTTGTTGTTGCTGCCGCTGCCTTTTAGTTTGCCTGCACACACTGCACTTGCGCGAGCGAGACAACTGTATGCGTTTGGCGAACGCACTGGTATTGGTGTGTGTGTGAACAGCTTGACATTCAATGCAATTTTGTTGTTGTTGCTTTTGCGTTTTCTGCCGCTGCTTCTTCTGCTTCTGCTTCTGCTTGCAGCAGCCGCCGCGGCGTTTCGCATAAAATAAGTGAAAATGCACTTTTACTTTTCAACAACAACAAGAATTACAAAAAGCAAAAAATACTTCAGCTGAGGAAAAAAAATGAAACACAACTTGTGCATTTTTCTCGCGTTGCACCTCAATGCACAATAACAACACAAACAACAACAACAACAACAAGCAGCCAAAGAAAGTGAGATGCAATTTTTTGTTTCACTTTTGTTGTTATTGTTGCCTTTGCTGCTTTTTTTCACTTTGCATTTCTTTTGTCATTGCTTTTAACGGCTTTTGTTGTTTTTGTTGCTTTGAGTTCATGGCTCGCCAAATTGGGGCATTTCAATTTTGTCTGTGTGTGTGTGTGTGTGTGTGTGTGTTTTGCTCGCATATTTCTAGCCTCTCGGCGACTTTTGCATGTCGCTCAACTTGCTAACAACAATAACAACTATAACAGCAACAACAACAGCTTTGTATAATTATGCATGTATATTGCGAACTTTTTAAGTATTATTAGCTTTGCATTTCATCTGAGCTTAGACATTTTGACAGCTCTCGGTTTCTCGAAGAGGGCGGCAATCGAAAAGGTTGTTGTTGTTGTTGTTGTTGCTGATGAGATAAAGTTGTTTTTTAATTGGGTCGAAACAGTTGCCAGACATTTTGAAGTAGTAGCAAATCATATTAAGTGGCAAATGAAGCCATGAAATAAATGAGCTTTTAATGCTTGCCAATCTTCAGGCAAGAAACCCTCTCTAAATCTATTTAAAATATTTGGCTTACATCATATTAGCATACAATTAATTTGGCTCTGTTCATTTTGTTTATTCTAGATACTGAAATTCCTATTGTCAAACAATCAACCAGTCCGTCACCTCATCAGCAACAACAACAACAGCAGCATCAGCAACATCAACAGCAACAGCACCTGCAGCAGAATCAACAGCAACAACAACAGCAGCAACCTTTTGGCGCTGCAACAACATTGCTGCACATCAAGACCGAACAGAATGCGCTTTTAACACCGCTGCAGCAGAGCCAGCAGCAACAACAACAACAACAGCAGCAGCAACAACACAGCTTACAGACCAACAACAATGCGCATCAGCAGCAGCAGCAACCTTTGGCCATACCGCATCGGCCTTTGCTGCACAATCTGCTCAGCGGCGGTGCAATCCACAATCCACATCACAGAAATTACACGACGGCCACAACAGGTGAGTGCCACCAGCCCCAACAGGCCCATCAGCTGCCCTCAAAAGCAAGTCTGCCAGCAAGGTGAACCACAGGACACGCCCTTTATTGCTGCCTCGGCGACTTGCCCCAAACATTGGCGTCTTGTTAATCTTGGCCCGTTTTTTTTTTGTTTTCGTTTTTTGTTTTGCAATGCACAGGTTCATTTCCGCCCAGTCCGGCGGACAGCGGTGTGTCCGACGTGGACAGCTCCAGTTCCGGCGGCCAGCCATGCGCCGACGAGTTGAAGGCGCGCCTGGGCATGCCCACAACAGCAGCCACAACAGCGTCGGCATCAGCAGCAGCTGCAGCTGCAGCAGCGGCCACCCACTCAGCGGCGGCCGCAGCGGCGGCAGCGGCAGCGGCGCACCTGCACACGGGCACATTTCTGCATCCGAATTTATATCAGAACAATGCGGCGAATTCGTTGCGGAATATATGGAATCGCAGTGTTGGGGGTGAGTATAATATTCACAAATGTTCATAAGCACATACATATATACATATACATATATACATACATATGTAGGTATGTGTGCAGCAAAAGTTCAGCAATCGAAAAATGGCAGGCTAGCAAACAAAAACGAACTGCTCACACAAGCATACAAACGTATTACATATACATACATACATACACACATACATACACACATTCACGACACAATCAATTGCAATAAGAATGTGTTGCACTCGCTGCTTTTATGCTTTTCGCCTCGCTTTGTGCTTGCGTCCGTGTGAGTCGTCGCTGTGTAAAATCTGTGGTCATCGACACATTGCCTTTGCGCAAATTGTGAAGGTCACAACGACAACGACAACAGCAGCGACAGCGACAGCGACAGCGACGGCGACAGCAGTCAACGGCAATGTGGCAATGCTGGCGCAGTGAGCGTCTCCCGTTTTTGTGCGCTCTCTGAGCACGAATGCGAGCGCGAGCGCCAACACCAACGCTAATGCAACAATGCGATGGTGAAGACACGAACGAAAACGAACGAAAGTGTGCGTTGCTCTCTTCGCTGCCGTTAAATGTTGTTGGTGTTGGTGAGCGAATACTTTTGATTTTATTCAACGGCGCTCAGTCATTTGCTCTGCTAATACTCCCCCCCCCCCCCCCCCCCCCACTCCCCCCCCCCCCCGGCACCTGGCGGTTCATTTGGCCACGTAGCTGTGTGCGCTGTGAAATAGTCACACAACAAGCGAACGGTGCTGTGCACAGTGGTTGGCACTTGCAATTTTAGCTCGATAACATTATTTCCGATATTTCGATTAATCGATCGATTATAAATATTATATTATATTAATATATATTTCTATACTTTTATCCAATAGTTTCTATATTGGCTGTATGATATACATATTCCATTTCAGTTTTGCGTCCTGTAGAATTTTAAAAGCTGTTGACAATACTCACAGAATTTATTCTAGCAAATGTTGTCTGTAGTCTTGCAGCCATTTGTTCATTGTCTAACAAGGCAATTTAGGCCCCCCTATGCGATTCTCATGAATTCGAGTTTCGGTGTTTTCAGTAATATGCGTTTGTTATTTAAAAGTTATATTTGAAAAGTTATCCTTTTTTAATCTCTCTCTATCCCTCTCTCTCTCTCTCTCTCTCTCTCTCAATTTTTCGCTCTCTCTCTCTCTCTCCTTCCTCTCTCTTACTATGGATTCGTCCTTTCTTACCCTTTCGCTAACTATCGCAATCTTACTCCCACATTTCACTCTGTGTGTATTTATACACCCTATACCCTTTTAATATTTCTCAAAGAGGGTATAATCCATTTGTACAAATGTATGTAACAGGGGCAGAAGAAGACATCTCCCATCCCGTGCATAAGTTATATTTCTGGTCAGCATATATACATACATATAAAGGCATTAAGTTAACTTTAACTGGCAACTTATTTAACGCTCTGTCTCCCCCACTTTTTGTGTCGTTGCAGTGCCCGATAATTACTATGGCAACAGTGGCTCCAGCGGGGGCGGCGTTAATCCTGGCACACCCGGCACGCCCAGCTATCTGACAACGTCCTACTTCAATGCGCCAACGGCGGCGTCGTCGCAGCGCAGCGCGTCTGCCAACGGCTTTGGCACGCATCAGCATCATTCCCTGCAACATCAGCAGCAGCAGCAGCACGCGCCGCAGCAGCAGCAGCAGCAACTGTCACATCACCAGCAACAGTTGCATCACCAGCAACAGCAGCAGCAGCAGCAGCAACAGCAGCAGCAGCAGCAGTCGCAGCTGGCAGCATCGCAGCTGGCGGCGTCGCAGCATCCCCACCAGATGCACAGCACAGCACAGCACACGCATTCCACAATTGCCAATGCTGCGGCAGCGGCGGCGGCGGCGGCATCGGTCGTGAGCAGCAGCAGCGCCGTCGCAGCGGCGGCGATGCTCAGCGCCGGCGCCACGCAGAGCGTCATACAGCAGCCGGCGACGTCGAGCGTCAACTATGATCTCTCTTACATGCTGGAGCTGGGCGGCTTCCAGCAGCGCAAGGCGAAAAAGCCGCGCAAGCCCAAACTGGAGATGGGCGTAAAGCGGCGCAGTCGCGAGGGCTCCACCACCTACCTGTGGGAGTTCCTGCTGAAGCTGCTGCAGGACCGCGAGTACTGTCCGCGCTTCATCAAGTGGACGAACCGCGAGAAGGGCGTCTTCAAGCTGGTCGACTCGAAGGCGGTCTCCCGCCTCTGGGGCATGCACAAGAACAAGCCGGACATGAACTACGAGACGATGGGCCGCGCCCTGCGCTACTATTACCAGCGCGGCATCTTGGCCAAGGTGGATGGCCAGCGGCTGGTCTACCAGTTTGTGGATGTGCCCAAGGATATCGTTGAGATTGATTGCAATGGCGTATGAGAGAAGCGAGAGAGAGAGCGACAGAAGAAAGAAGGAAAGAGAAAGAGAGCATGTAAATAGACGTAAACCTTACGGAATCGGTGGCAATAGAATGGGAGCTGAAACCGGCTAGCGGCAATAGTAGAAATATATACAAAACATATATATATATATATATATGTATACATATGTAACAGCATCCAAACTACACACACACACACACACACACTCGCATGTATGTGTGGTAAGCTACATTTAATTGTTTCGACAAATGTGAGGAGGGTTTTTTGTACATGTTGAGTTTTTGTTAGGTCTAAGAGATGGATGACACATCAGATTAAGTGCGGAAGAGTATAAATTACATAGTTGCTAGGCATATGCATATATGTATATGTATGTATACTCTAAACATATATATATGTACTAAATATTATGTATACACAAACAAACATGCTAAACAAAAAACAAAAAACAACAAAAAAAAAATTACAATTCGGTAGTAATTAATGATCTATTCATTGGCTTTAGTGTTTTAATTGTAACATTTAATTAATTATTATTACAATGCATATTGTTATTATTATTGATTATTATTACTATTATTATTGATTGATTGATGATTGATGATCGATGAAGAATTCTTATTGATATTTGATATGTGTATGTGAAAACTTATAGCTACGAATTACTGTATACCTAGAAAACCTAGCCTAATATATCTAATAACCTAACCCCTTTGCACCACCACCCCCCCCCCCCCCCCCCCCCCCCCCCCCCCCCTCCCCCGTTTCCCCCCCCCCNCACTCTCCAGCTGACCACCGAATCCCCAGCCAACCCCACTGGCCCAAGCACCCAACCGGTTGCATACACATACACAACCACACGTAACACATGCAACATCTACAAAGTAGTTAACGGTTAGCTGTATTCGTGTGCGTCTTTTGGGCTCATTGTTTTTGTTGCTTATTTTATAATGAGATGAGAAATATTTCATAGTTCTAATTAGATTTTATGCTTATTAATAGTTTTATTTATTTAAGTGTTTCTTCTATATACCCTGCCCAATATCCTAACTGGAGCCACAGTACACACCCGTTAAAGGCAACGCGCCCAAAAATGTTGTATCCTGTGGTCAGAAACTTTCTTGTAATTATTAACTTGTAAGTTTTGTATATTTAAAGAACAGAAAAAAACACACACACACACACACACAAAAACAGAAACACCCTCAACAACCACAAGAGCAGTTCAAAAACTTATTTTAAGTGGTGCATTTTGTGGAGCTGCGCTGTACAAGAAATATTGAAAAACTGACACTAAACAAAGAAATTCTTTAAGTAAAACTCCACAAAAAGCACCAAACATGCTAAGCAGTTACAAAAAAACAAAAACAAAAAAAAATAGAAAATCAAACAAAAAAAATTGTACTTTTGGTCTGAAGTTTATGTCTGAAATATTTTTGTAAACGCTTTTTATGTTACGTCGCACTGCCACAACAGGAAACACCAATTCAAACCAATATATTTAGAAAAAAACTAGTTCCATATTCTGCAACAGCAACAACAACAACAACTTTCAATGCAACACACACACACACACACACATACATACACCAACAATTTCCAAACACTGCCCAAATGTGCAATCTCTTAAATGCATAAACTAAACTAAAGTTAAATTAAAGCAAAAGTCGAAGGAAGAAAGAAAGATAAAGATAAAAGGAAACAACAAACAAGAAACCAACCAACTCCTAGTTCTATTCTATTCAATATTTCTTTTATACTTATGTAGTTGCGTTCTCTAAGTACCTTTATCATTATCTATTATTATGTGTATGTCAAGCAACAGAATGAAAGAGTTTACGTTTTTTATTTTTGTTCGATGATGGAGAATGATAATGATATATTGATGATGATGATGATGATGATGATAATAAACGAAGTGAGTTTTGAGTTTAACTCTGTTCATTGTAAACATTTTTATGATTATTTTTTATTTTTTATTATTAAAATAAAATTATTATTTCAATATGCATGAGTTTTATTTTTTGCGTTCACAAAAGCGAAAACGAAACAACCGACCTTTGATTCGAAAAACAAACATACAAATATTTGCAACCCGTTACAAATTTGAAATCTACATATACCTCCCATTACAAATACATAAGAGATAAGTTACAAACATTTATATATATATTCAAAGTCTATATAGTATACAATACCATATTTATATTCTACATGCAGATTGAATATTTTAGATAAATTTAGATGATGCATTTTGTAGCTTAAGATGGCAGACATTTCATGTAGTGTGTACCTAGGGGTACATCAACTTGATGAGGACTCAGTTTTTGAGGTTTCGAACGTGAGAACGGGAGCAGCAAGTGCGTTTATATGTCTATCTAAAATATACCCATTATAGCGTTTAAGATAATGCATTACATGCAGCAAGCGTACATAATTCTTATTCATATTTAAAATGTGCTATAAGCATGAAAAAGTTTGAGCAATTTTACATAGAACAATCGAACATAATGTACGCGAGTACAACGAAAATCGGCCAGAGTATCCGAACGTTTTCCCAATCCACAAAGATAGAAAACACAGCTTTACACCTGAAAACCTCAGTTTATTGTATTATTTGTCATTAGTTTCAATTGGAGGCGTCTTTTTTGGGGCTCATTCAACACAAATTGCATCGAATCAATAATTTTTGTACTTTTTTGCAATCAGAAATTGAGAAATTTTCTGAAACCGCTTAGCTATTTTGCACTGTAATTGTATATAAACAACTTCTGGACCTCATGTTTCACTTATTAGTCGTAGTTCTAACTACATATAAGTGTAATTACGTATAATTAATGAATGTATGTATACAACAATTATTTATGTGTATTTGTTGCATTGGATCGGAACCAACCAAAACAAAACACATGCTGGATAAGACCAACTAAATTAACGATTAGATTTCATGAAGATCTGTGCAAATGCAGGATCTATAGAGGAATTAAGGCAAATACTTACTTTATTGGTACTGAAAATAAATGAGAGCAACGCATGGCATTAGTCTTAAGATCGAGTGAGCTAATTTACGAAGTTTGACATAGAATGCAATTGGTTTTGGATTATCGGGAAAGGTCTCCATTAGCTAGTTTAAACGGAAGTTGGGTTGGAAACGGTTTTAGCGAATCTGTTGAAAAGATAACGTGTAGTTTATATATACATATATAATATACTTTATCATATGTGCATCTATATTTAAGCACTATGCTACATATTTAAGTTTCATTTATGTATATTGAACAGGCGAATAACAAACGTCTGCATTAAAATCAGCAAATGCGAGCCACAAATTAGTAATTAGAACGGGAAAAGAAGCAGATAAATGAATGGAGGTGACTATATAGGTCGAAAATAATGAGGATTAATGAGAGATTAAATTTTATCTTGGATGGAACTCTGAAAGGAAATAGCATAATTATTTACTGTTATGGAAACGTTAGCGTTTTAAGATTTTTAGCTAAATTTTGTATATTTTAATCTACAAATTGCTATAAAAAATATATATATACATACTTATATATTATCTGTTTTATAAATAACATCAATAAATGAGACTAAAACCAAATAATTATTTTATTATATTATATTATTTATTGTAATAGTTTATATGAAAGTTTGAAATTGCAAAACATGTCAGCTTAGCGCCAAAAGGCCAAAAAGCTGGATGCTATGACACCGTTATTTAACAGTTATCACCACCAACAACAGTGGTTTTTTAGCGGTGGCTAATTGTAGTCTGTAATCTTGGTCGGCTGTTAATGCTAATTTTATAAAATTTAAAATTTGACTTTAATTACATAACGCAGAATATAGAAACATACTATTCCAGAATAATAAAAGATTATAAATTTGTTAAATTATATGAATACATATCAGGGTTGCACTTAACAGTGCGTATCGATATTGAAAATACCACCGCATCTATCGCATTGTTCAGTGCTAATGGCGATATTTCTGCATGCCGATATATGGTATCGATATGCTTACGCGACTGCGACGGCCATACTGTAAATACATATACACATACATACATTTTTTTCTTTTTGTGTCATTGTGCGTTCGAAAACCAAAATCACATTTTTTGCGATGCATTTGCATTGCAAATTATAGAACAAAAATGAGGTGTTTTTGTGAGGCGAAAAGGCAATAACAACAATGATAACAATGAATTGATGTGCAAGTTGCATAACAAACGTCGTCGGGCTCTCGTTTATGTATGTCCGTCGCTGAGCTGAGCAATTTCCAGAAAACCACACACGCACGCACACACACACACACTATCAACGCCATCAAAACAGCGAAAAAGCAGATTTTGAATGGAGTAAAACGTGTGAAAACTACACAAAAAAACAAATCGAAAGCAAGTGTGCATTATTTTGCTACTTTCATAGCAAATGTGTTGTGACAGCCGCAGCAGCAGTAGACGCGCAGCAGCAGCAGCACAGTCAGCGTCAGCCACCTTACCCTTCTCCTTCAGCAGCACGCCACAAGCCCGTACATTAACAATACCAATACACACGCATCTGCCACAGCCGACAAAGAAGAACGAGACTGTGCCTCTGCTTCTTCTTCCAAATCGTACAGTTCCTACGACGACAACAAAAACAAAATTTGACTCAGCTGCCAAGGCAAAACATCAAGAGAAATCAAATAGAATTGCCGTAAAACTGTGCGTGTCGTGCTGCTTCTTCTACTCGCCACAAAGAGGCTTGCATGTGAGATTTACAAATCGAAAATCAAGAGAAGCAGACGAAGACGTAGTCTACGCGTGTGGGTGTTTGTGCGTGTGAGCAATGAGTCTGTTGGCAACGCCCGCGGGCGTCCCCAACGTCGCCGCCTCCGCCGCTCTCTCAACTGCAACGGGCAGCGTCGCCGCTAGCAGTAGCAGCAGCAGCAGCAGCAGCAACAACAATAATAATAACAACAACAACCTGCCATTTGAAAAGGATAAAATCTGGTACTTCAGTAACGAGCAGCTGGGCAACTCGCCCAGTCGCCGCTGCGGCATCAAGTCCGACGATGAGCTGCACTACAGACAGATGACGGCATATCTGATACAGGAGATGGGCCAGCGGCTGCAGGTGTCGCAGCTGTGCATTAACACGGCCATTGTTTATATGCATCGCTTCTATGCGTTCCACTCGTTCACACATTTCCATCGCAATTCCATGGCATCGGCCAGCTTGTTTCTGGCCGCCAAGGTGGAGGAGCAGCCGCGCAAGCTGGAGCATGTGATAAGAGCGGCCAACAAGTGCCTGCCACAAACGACCGAACAGACCTATGCAGATCTCGCCCAGGAGCTCGTCTTCAACGAGAACGTACTGCTGCAGACGCTCGGCTTCGATGTGGCCATCGATCATCCGCACACGCATGTGGTGCGCACGTGCCAGCTGGTCAAAGGTAGGCACCATGCTCTAAACAAAACAAAAAACAAATATATCCCAAACCCAATACCAAATGCCATATTGTTAAAGTGGCTGAAATGCTGATTAGAGCAATTGAGAATTGATAATTGTGATATATTTTAGCATGCAAGGATCTGGCGCAAACCTCCTACTTCTTGGCATCAAACAGGTATGGCTAATACAGCTAACGGTATTCCAAACTTGATACTGGCATACATCCAACAAGCGTACGGTATAAACGAGCTTGTGTGCGCGTGTGTGTGTGCGCGCGTGTGTGTCTGTGTGTGTAAACCTTGAAATATACAAACTGCTGTCCAAATGCCCCTTAAAAATGCATTTTATCTACGCATAATACGGGTACAGCAGCGCCTACACAAAAGAGTCAAAAGTCATGTAGGTCACCCAAACGCGTCCCTTTTTGACAACTTACCTGTGTTAACGGGTACTTAAATGCCGTTCCTTCCTCGAGCCCCTTGAGCCTACAAACAGCTGACCATTTTATGACACTTCCCTAACAATTTGTATTCGCTTAAAGACATTAGCAAACATCTTTGACGATAGAACTGAGTTTTAGCCAAGTCCGTTTGTTGCTTTGCAAGCCATCATCTTTAAACTGACCTAGAATCCTACTTGAAGCTTACCTGAAATTGTAACCAGCTTAGAGAAATTCATAAATCATGTTCATAATGTACATATGTCATTTCATATCTATGTGATTATGCCTAAGATGACTATATATATGTAATCTCCAAGAAAACTATAAGTATTGAGAGAAAGTAATAAAGATTTTTTGTTACCTTAAAATGTATACATATTTCTGTTTGTTGCAATGGGGGAATATCGATTAAGTCGGTCCTTAAATATATTTCAACAAAGTAATTAAATATTGGAGCATTTAGAACGAGTTCCTTTTTACAAATCTTAGTTTAACAAAATGAAGCTATGCAGATTAAATAAACTTTGGCCCAATATACCAGCATTATACATTTAAATATGAATAAAAGGGTCGTAAACATGCATTTGAAACCAAAAACATAAATTTTATTAATCAATACTGAGGATTATTATACATAATAAATTTCTAATTTGTTTCAATGGATATTGCTGTGATTTTAAAAATTGTTAAAAGAATCTATTATATAAATATATTTCAAATGAAATATAACTGTCCAGAATATATACACACGCACGCACACACACACATTTGTATATGCTCGATGAAAATATGATTAGAATATCCTATATTTACGATTTACAACTTATATTAAATGTCCGCTCTGTCCTTGTCCTGCACCTGCAACTGTTAGCCTGCATCTGACCTCGATGTGCCTGCAATATCGACCCACTGTGGTTGCATGCTTCTGCATTTATTTGGCCTGCAAATGGTCGCGCTGGGAGATACCGCAATCGACTGAGGGCAAGCACTGGTTCTACTACGTGGACAAGAGCGTTTCGCTGGAGCTGCTCAAGCAGCTGACGGACGAGTTCATTGCCATCTACGAGAAGAGTCCGGCCCGGCTCAAGTCCAAGCTGAACTCGATCAAGGCGATCGCCCAGGGCGCCAGCAATCGCACGGCCACGAACAGCAAGGACAGCAAGACGAAAGAAGACTGGAAAATGAGCGAGATGATGAAGGGCTATCACTCGAACATCACGGCCCCGCCAGAGCTAATGAACGGCAGCGACAGCCGGGACTCGTCGCAGACGGCTCTGCTGCCGCCGCCGGCAATGGTGCCATCACAGCAGCGTCGCAGCGATGGCAGCCATCAGCGATCGTCGTCGGTGGGCGGTGCGCCAGGGAACTCGTCGTCTTCTACCTCCTCCTCATCATCCAATCACAAGTTGCCAAACTATCCAGGCGCCCTGCCGCCCGAGGCACATGGAGGTGTGTATCGCACAAAGTAACAAATGACCGCTTGTGGCATCCACTACATTTCTTATTCTAATTTCTTTAGATCACAAATCGAAGCAACCCGGCTACAGCAGTCGCGCGCCCTCCAGCCATCAGTCGAGCTCCTCATCGTCGGCGCAGCGTGGCAGCAGCGGCAGTTCATCCTCATCGGGCAGCAATCAGCGCAGCTCCTCTAGCCAGCCGTCTGGGCGCCCGCCCATGTCAATGGACTACCACAAATCGTCGCGTGGCATGCCGCCGGTGGGCATACAGCCGCATAGCGGCCACAAGATGTCAACTAGTTCCAAGCCGCAGCAGCCGCCGCTATTGGACAATCGTAGCAGCTCATCCGCCTCAAGTGCATCGTCTGCGGCGGGCGTTAACTCCAAAGATGTCAGCAAATCGAGCAGCAGCAGCAAAATGTATCCTAATGCACCGCCGTCCTACAGCAACAGCGGACCCACCAATCCGCTTATGTCCCGGGGCGGCTACCAGGGCAGCAGCGGGGCTGGTGTTGGCAACAACGGTGCGCCATCGCTGCCGCCCGCTGGCTATGGCAGTCATGGCTCGCATCGCACCAAATCCGTCTCGTCGTCCAGCTCATCGTCATCCGTCCACAATATGCCGCCTTACGAGCAGCAGCTGCCGTATGGTCAAACCCAGAGCGTGCCCAGCTACAATCACATGCAACCGCAGCAGCAGCTGCCGCCGCTGGAGACGGCCGCGTCGTCAATGTCACAGCCTCAGCAGCAGCAGCTTAACAAGAATAATTCACTGTTCAGTCCGGAGTGGAGCGACATCAAGAAGGAGTCGCAATTCAATGGGCTGCTGCCGCCGCCACCACCAGGACCCGCCCACGAGAGTCTAGGCTATAAGCTGAACAATCATGTGCGGGACCGAGATAGCCCCAAGAAGGATCGCCTAACACCCACCAAAAAGGACAAGCATCGCAGTACGTTGCCGCACAGCAGCGGATCTGGCAACGCTGTCAAGGCCATGCTGCCGCCACACAAGAAGACTCATGGAGAACTGCTGGCCGGCCAAAATCCCAATGATCTGGCGGGCCCAAGTCGCGATGGTGGCAATCTAAAGCGCGCCAACGAAATCTCTGGCAGCCAGTACGGACTCAACAAGCTGGACGAGCACGATGGCAGCCTGCCGCGCGACAAGGTGCGCAAGCTGGACAACAGCGTCGGTCTGCCGGGCTACCCCAGCTATGAGGAGAAGCATGCGCCATTGTCCATGTCGAATGGTGGCATCGAGACGACGCCCGATTTGGTGCGCAGTCTGCTCAAGGAGAGCCTTTGCACAACGAACGCCTCGCTGCTGAAGCCCGATGCGCTGACCATGCCCGGACTGAAGCCGCCCGCAGAGCTGCTGGAACCGATGCCGTCGGCACCGCCGCTGCACATGAAAAAGGATTCTCTGGCTGCACCCACAAATCTGATGGCCAGCAACTTGACGGCGGAGCTCGATGCACTGACTAAGTTGGGTGATGGCAAGGAACTGGAGGGTGCCGGCAAGTCCGAGAAGAAAAAGAAGAAGGACAAGCATAAACACAAGGAGAAAGACAAATCCAAGGACAAGCCAGACAAAGAGGAACGCAAAAAACACAAAAAGGACAAGCAGAAGGAGCGCAGCAACAAGGACACATCCATGGACTCGCTCAAACTGGTCATCAAGACCAATACGGCGACCGTCAATCCCAACGGCAGTCTCCAAGTGGGCGCCGCGGCTCCGCTCAAACTGAAGATCAGCAAGAACAAGGTGGAGCCCAATAACTATTCGGCAGCCGGTGGCCTGCTGGCGATGCCAACAGCGGTGGGCTTCGGCATGGCGCCACCAGGGCCGGCAACGACAACGACCGGCGCGCCAGGTGGTGGACCGCAGGCGCCGGTGATGTCGGCGTACGGCGGCTACAGCTCATCGAACAGCACCGGCAGCAGTGGCAGCAGCAGCAAGAAGAAGCACAGCGATCGTGATCGCGACAAGGAGAGCAAGAAGAGCAAAATTCAAGACTTTGCCAAGGAGTATGCCAAGTACAATGGAGTCGCTGGCGGTGGTGGTGTCTATGCGCCTCTAGGCGGTGCAGGCGCCGCGTCCAATACGCAGACGCTAGTCTCCGGCCTCCTGGGCTTGCCCACAACCATGACGACCGCGTCGTCAACGGCCAACTCTATGGTGATGGCGCCAACGAGTGTTGCCGGTGGCATTGCGCCGCCTGCGCTGCCCATCTACAACAAGAAGTAGTCGTAGTCAACGTAGCCCCCGAACTCCTCCCTTCCTGTCCTTGTTCGAAAAGCTGACCCTCGTTTCCTTTTAACACCCTGCAACTTTACCTTTGATATAGTTTGTATGTATTTACCTGGTAAGCCTACGGTAGTCGTAATTGTTGGTGAGATGCATTAGTTGGCTAAGTTATTATTGAACCACTTTAGTTAAGCGCAAACCCCACAACTACCAATGTCGCAGCCGATCGGGTAGTTGTGACCCAAACATAATGATAATCAAGAAACTCGAAGACAACTTCAAAAAACTTCTGTACAGCATTAATTAATTTGTAATTATAACACACACACACACACACACACACACACTATTTACACACATAGAAACACACAGAATTGTAAAAGGATTATATTGTAGAATGGAATCCTTTCGATTGCAAAAAAACAGTTCGTATAACTGCGCAGCACGGCCGTTTAGTACATAAGTTAGTAAATCAATTACCCATACAAATGCATAAATACACACTCACATACACACATATACAGGCTCATTGAACTGTTGTATATAGCCACAAGAGAAACAATTTCCGCTTAGCTAAAAATACGGCCCTAACTAATGCAAGAGAAAACAACAAAAAAAAAAACACAAAAAACAAACGAAATTTTTGAAAACATTTTATTCAAATCGTTGAGCAATTGAAGAGCCGTGCGCTTTAATTCAAAATTAAAGTCGCTTGCGCAGAAACAAATATAAAATCCAATTTAGAAACCACAATTTAACTTACATATAAACTACACACACACATAAATTATTTGAATTAAATAATAGTATGAAAAATATTGCCGTTCAATTGTATGGAATTAATTTTTAGTTAGCAAAGTTTTTCGTTTTTCAGTTAAATTTTATTATTATTTTTATTTTTAACAAATTCGTATAATTTTTAGTTTTAATGCTTGCATCAATTACAACAGCAGCAGCAAAATAAATGTTTCAGTGAAGGAAATATGAAAAAAACTAAAAAAAAAAATATAAGTCGTCGGTAATTTGACGTAGCTTTCAGTTGTTTTTAATTTTTAATTGAATAGCATTAAAGTGAATATGAATAATAAATTGTTGTGCAACACGAAAAAATACAAAACATAAGACGTTTGCAAAATTAAACGCAGTAACGTTTCAAACATAAGTAAAAGATAAAGAAACAAAAAACAAAATAAAAGCTATGAAATATATGAAATTAAGCAAAAAAAAAAATACCTATATCAAAGGGCATAACTTATGTAATTTTCGACTAGAGCAAAAACAAAGAAACAAATTTATTCAAATGTTGCGCGTTTTTCAACACTATTCGATTTCTAATAATTGCATTAAGCTACAAAAAATAAAAAAAAACAAAACAAAGCTATATACTAACTACACACATACATTATACATACATATTCATATTTGGAAAAAAAAACAAAACAAAAATGTATTTAAGTTGCGAGCAATTTTCCAAAACCATTACTATTGCTAATCGACACACACACAGCAACAGCAACAACAGTAATAGGTATAAAAAAAAACACGTAATTGTACGCGTAATTTCTATCTCTTAATTTTTCCCCTCTATTGTTTAAGTTTTGTACATAGATCAAAAACAAAAATGGCACTCGGAAAGTGCACAGGTCTTGGGTTTCATTGGGAACTTGCATTTGTTTCGAAAATGAATACTTGCATCTCGCCTTTGTGCGCTCTTCGAGGGTCCGAATAAAAATTTCAAAACCCAAAAGAACAATAAAAAAAAAAATTGGAAAAACATAAAATATAAACGATTATTTATTTCTTGGATTATCATCAGTAAACTTCAGACGAAATGTGCTGCCGAATCCAATCCAAATAGCTGGTTACCCGCGTGAATATCGACGGAAAGCCAATCTCACAGCCCATTGATACCCCAAACGAGGTGATGCCAATCAAATAGTTTTTGTCGTCCTCCTTGTAGATCAGCGGACCGCCCGAATCACCGTGGCACGTGGATTTACCGGTGCTCGTGGTCATACAGATCATATTTTCGGTCAGAGAGCCACCCCAATACATCTTGCAACGACTGTGCTGCATCACAGGCATTGCCACAAAGCGCAAGGTGGGGCTAGTGGAAGTGGCGCTGTCGCTGTCTCGGCCCCAGCCGGAGGCATAGGCTGTCGCCTGCTCATAGTTGGAGTAGCTGCCATTCAATCCTCTGGGCAGGTCGGCAGCTCTCACCCGATCGCTGAACTGTACAGAGATTGGCAGCTGCACCAGGGCTATGTCATTGGCCACGGTGCTGGCCGTCCAATTGGCATGCACGACAATGTGGGGCTTCTCCACGTAGTAACGTTCCTGGCCCGGCTCGGAGCTATCTGTGATGTTTATGGCACCCAGATAGACCGTAGCTCGCTCAGCGCCTTCCATGCAATGTGCAGCGGTCAGAATCCATCGGTGGGATATCAAAGTGCCGCCACACCAGGTGCTGCTGTTGCCAAACGAAACATTGAAGCCCACCTGGTAGGGAAACTGGCCCGCTTCGGCCAACTCGCCATTCGTAATCCGATTAGCCAGATCGGCGACGCGAGCCTCAACTATATAGAGGGTTAATAATATGGTTACTGCAATTAACAGCTTCATGTTTCAAACGCAATTAACAAATTAATAGCTGCCGCTCAGTTTTCATTTGGTTTTATACTGGAATATAGCCGCATCGCAATTGCTTCGAGTGTCTTATCAAAAACTATTTAAGCCGGAACTCTTAACAATAAGACAATAAGACTTTGCACATGATCGACAACTGAACTGGTTTATAACGCATCCGGCGTACAACATATTGTTGTTATCAAATAAATATTAAATGTGTTTTATAACTGGTTTTTGTTACTAATTTTCTTGGTTTTTGTTTGGAATACAAATTCAGATTAAAGAACATATTAAATCATTTAGAACTCAACATTTTTTAAAAGATATAAAAATTATCAGCTCACACATCAATTTTCCATATCCATTCCATATAAAGATTTGTAAAAAAAAGTTTGTTAACGAAATAAAACTTAAGTTTAAGTTCTCGATAAATGTTAACAGCTCACCTCCAATGGGCATCCAACCAAAAACTAAACTTTGCAATCGATAATAAAATTTCCCAAAAGGGAAATTTTTCTTCACTGAAAACAGAAACCAATCACATTTAAGTTTGATATGGAAATAATTTTATTTCATATTTGAATATGGACAGTGTCAGCTTATTTGTTGACCACACCACTGTGCTCCTCGATCCAGTCGAGGTAGGCAGTTATTCTGGTGAAGACCGCTGGGTAGCTCTTCTCGCAGCCCAAAGCCAGACCGAAGGAGGTGGCACCAATCAAGTAGTTGGTGTCGCCCTCCTTGTGGACCAGTGGGCCACCAGAGTCGCCGCTGCAGGTGGACTTGCCGCCCTTGGTGCTCATGCAAATGAGCTTGTCGGTGATCATGCCACCCCAGTATTTGTTGCAGGTGCTGGAGCTCATGATGGGCATCTCAACGTAGCGGAGCACCGGCGAGACAGAGTCAGCGGAATCGCTATCGAGACCCCAGCCGGAGGCGTAGGCCTTCTCGTTCTCATAGGTCGAGTAGCGGCCATCCTTCTTGGGCAGAGTGGCGGCCTTCACGCGCTCGTCGAATTTCAGCTCCTCGGGCAGCTTAATGAGGGAGATGTCGTTGACGATCTTAGTAGAATCCCAATCCGCATGCACAATGATGCCGGACTTCTCCACATGTATGCGCTTCTGTCCAGGCTCCTCCTCCTTGATTTTGGTGGCGCCAACAAAGACAGTCACGGAATCGGCCGAGTCCGTGCAGTGGGCAGCGGTAACTATCCAGCGGTCCGAAATCAAGGTACCACCGCACCAAGCGCCCGAGCTACCAATAGCAATGCTCAATCCGACCTGGTATGGGAACTGGCCCTCACGAGCCTCATCGCCGTGGGTGATGCGGCCATCCATGGGCGCAGCCACAGCGGTGGCCAGCAGAGCAGCGAAGGCAATAAACAACTTCATGATCCGTGTCAGAGGAAACTTCTGAATTGGCCAACGGCGAAGCAATCTATTTTATAGACGGGTGGAATATCTTGTGCAACTATATCTTGAGACGCACCCTCGAAAACCTGATAATGGACGTGTGCGCCGCGATCATCATATATGCATATATAAATATCTGTTCTGAAGTATTGACTTTTGAAGCAATCAGATCAGTTATTAAACTGATAAGATTCAATGGTTTCCCCAGAAAATTAATTAAATTAACCGACGAAATAATTGGCACCAAGTATTTTTATCAAATTGAGCGTAACACTACCTTCAATATTGATCTTTATCAAGTTCTCCGACTAGTTCACCAATCTCTGAATGAAATCGAGACACCCACTCTAAAACCCACTGACAACATTTAACAGGAAAGTACTTTAGAAACCTAATTAAACAAGTAAGATCGTTTTAGTCGGGTGTAACCGACATCGCAATACTCGTTTACACTCTAATAACAACATGTGGCCTGGCATTATTTGCGTATATAAAAATGCAGAATTAATCTTTAGCACAAATTATAGCTAAATTAACTTATGGGAGTTTAAAATATGGGAGCTATGGATCCGAGCTATATAAAATAATTTGACCCCCTCAGAATCGGGTTTAATGTTGATTTTTATACTAGTTATGACTAACACAATCGATTAAAAACAAAAATTCG
>SCDS01000550.1:0-30988 GCA_004149465.1 Drosophila nigromelanica
TGCACATATCTGTGAATTTGACATTTAAAATTTGTAGTTATTTCTCACTTTTATCAATAGAGGATATCGTTTCAGTCTCTTTTAAGATATCTAAAGATTTGAGTTCTTTTGCGTCAATCTCATCTTTAGGTTTCTTTATTGCTGTTTCTTTCGAATCTTCTTCTAGTTTTCTTTTGACCGTAATTTCTGATTTTAGCTCAGCACTTTCCATTTGCTCTAATGAGGAGCTGACTTCCTGGCTCTGCTGCTCCGCTTGCTGCTCCTCCGCTGGCTGCGTCGAGTTCCGCCCAGCGCACTCGTATTTGTTTATGCCGCATGTAAAAAGCCAGCAACGAGCAAAATTTTCTCGTTTTACTCGTAATCCGTTCAGCTAAACGTTGATCACACAGCCTCTGCCCGCTGTCCGCTGTCCGCTCCATGCTGCCCGCTGCCCTTAGCCAAGTCTGTTCGCTGCGTGGGCTCATTCTGGAATTTCTACACTCATTCTTGATTGTTTCGTTTAGTTATGTTTAACGCTCTGGGCCATATGTGTTGCATTCCAGCTGAATTGGGTTCGCTTCGGAGGCTGAAAAGAAACAACAACAACAACAAAAAAACCAAAACCAAACGGGAAAAAATCAAAACCAAGCCAAAAACTGACAAACTGAGCATCTGAGAATCTGGCCGGGGCAAAGCCAAGCCCGAACAGCAGATAATAAATTTGAATTTCAATAAATTATTTTGTTGCTACAAGACAGGCGGTTAGGGATCCTCTTCACTTCAATTGTGCCCATTGACGAACGTTTCAAATACCCTGTAAACAAGTTTTTGTATATATAATAGAGGGTATAATGGAATAATAGATAACATTCTTTGCACTTTTGAATCTGAATCTTTGGCCAGGCTAAGCAACTGTTTAAGTGTGCTTACATATGCATATAAACGTGTATTCGCCAGTGTGCCAAGTACAGGGTATCTTTCAGTCAGTTTGCCCCTAGAGTATTCGGACTCGTTCTGCCTGTTTTTTGTTGTTTTTTGTTTGCGCCGCTGGAATTTCATTCAATATATTTTTTGCTTGACCAATTTCTTTTTGGCATTGTCGTCTCTTTCCCTCTTGTTGGCCATTGTTGACCAAGGCTAACACTCGCAGCTTGTGGGGAAGCGCCGATGAAGCGATCAGGCCTTGACATTGAGGAGCAACCCATGATGAGCGATGATAAATATCTGAGAATCTAAAGGCTTCAACTATCTTATCAGAGATTCTCTTATACTTTATGAATACTGCCCACAGATCTTCCATTCAACGTAGCACCCAAGTCCGCTATCCGCACTTAAAAGTGCCTTTTACCGTACAAACAAAAATACCGATATGCGCATACCTACTGGTTGGCCAGCCTCGGTCTCATCAGCATAAGTAATCACCCAAAATTTCCAGCTTGACACAGCTTGACATCTGTTAAAGGCATAAGTATCACATACATATGTATATAAAGTGGCAAACGCCTAAGGAGAGGCCACTGCTGCTGCTGTTGTTGATGATGATGATGATGATGATCAGTTGGCATAATCCGGCCCAACATTAATTCATGGAGATTCCGTCAAAAGAAATTTAGAGCCCGCGCTCAACCGCTCTGTCGCTGTCGCTGTCGCCGTCGCCGTCGCCTGTCTGAGATGGCAACCAGTTATAGGCAACGTAGTTTACTAGCCGACTAAAAAAAAAAATTAAATCAACTGACAAAGCTAACAAACAACCTTCGTCATTAGCCTTAGCCAAACTATGGCATGTCAACGAAAATTAGCATTTTTTGTGGGACCAACTTTAGCGGGACGACGCGACGCAGACGACGTCGACGTCGACGTCGACGCCAACATCGACGTCAACGACGAGTTGTCTTAAGTTGGGAGCCCGCTGAAGCCAAGCGTCCGTCGAGCAGCGAACACCACGTTTTATGTTCGGCTCAGCGCAGTTGCTCGAAAACTGTGCGTAGGTAAGAACGTATGTATATGTATGTGTATGTGTATGTGTGTATCTCTACTACAGCCTACGCATATTTTGCAATTTCGTTTGTGACGCCCACGCATTTGAATTAGCTTAGAAACAAACAACAAACACGACAACAACCTACAAACTCATATTATTTAGTTATAGTTGTATATAGTTGTATTCACGTTATTTGCCCTGCTCTTAGACACACTTTTTGAGTGCTTTTCTCTCTCTGTGTGTGTATGTGTGTGTGCTTGTGTGTGTTTTGCTCAAATTTACTTGTAAACTTTATAGTCAGCTTTACAAGCTCGTCTTTCTACAATATTTACCACTAGTTGTGTTTTTTAACAGCACGCCAAATTCTTCAGATCTAAACCTTTTTTGATGGTGTTCCCATTAATTGTTCTTCTAGCGAGCTTTATGCATACTGTGACCCAGAAGCGATATGGATTTGCTATAGAAATACTTTCAGCATATATGTACATACATACATATATATTTATATATATGTATATACATATATATTTGTTTTTTTATCTATTAGAGTAAATTGCTTTGGCGTAAGGCCGAGCCGGAAATGGTATGTGAGCCGCATTTGAAAATGGAGATCAGCGTGTTATAGACTAGCCAATACCCTGCATATGTTTTATTTGTAAGCTAACAATTCTCAACCGTTTTTAAGACAATCTTTTAATATTACGTATATAATTATAATAAAAAAATCTTTAAGATCTCAGACAACTGTGAAATTGAAGTCCATATTATAGGTAAATCTATAAATATGTATAAACTTTTTTTGTATTATACCCTTCCATTTGCAATAATTTGACACAGAAAGAAATACGCTTCCAAGCACAGCTTTCAAAGCAAATGAATGGACTACTATATGCATATATATCTATATACAAACATATATTTATAACTGCAATTTATGGCATCTGCCACGCCCCCGTAAAAAATGCTGGCAGCTGCATTGCTAGCGGAAAATGTGGTTCACAACGCCTA
Organism: Drosophila nigromelanica; assembly: GCA_004149465.1. Lineage (NCBI taxonomy): Eukaryota > Metazoa > Arthropoda > Insecta > Diptera > Drosophilidae > Drosophila > Drosophila nigromelanica. The sequence continues at coordinate 2,969 of SCDS01000550.1, forward strand.
TTGCGAGTAAAAGCGCTGCCAAAATTCAGTTTAATCACCTCAAGACACGGCCCATATGGCCACATGACAAGCGGAGCCACCAACACAGCGACTCCGGCAAAGCCCACGCCAAATACTAGACATATGTACATATATATATATACATATATACATCGGTTTGTATATATGCACAATTAGAGAGCAGATCTGAATGAGCTGAGAAAGCGGCTGAACGAAGGGTGCAGGGTAAAGTAGAAGGGGGGAGCGTGGGGAGTCGGAGCAGACTGATCAGCAGATTGATCGAGCAGTGCGTCGGCTGCAGATTTAATTACCCAGCGCAGCAGCGCCAGCACATTTTCACCCGCCTGGCAACAGCTGCAGTGAAACTAAAGACGCACAGCCTTAAACATGACTATAGCTATATCTACAGCTATAGCTTTAGCTCTGGCTTTGGCTGGGACTGGAGCATGGGCGGCGACGCCAACGGAGACAGCGACACGTTGCTGTCAGCGCTGGCAACAGCAACAGCAGCAACAACAGCAACAACAGCAACAGCAACAACAACAACAGCAGCGTTGAATAAAAAATTTCATTCACAAAAATTCAGAAAACGAAGCCGACGAAAAAGGCAACGGACACAAGTCACGCATGCGCGGCACGAACTGCGGCAAGGCGGAGTGGCAAATTCAACTCCAGTCTATATACAGTGAAAGCTCACTTGAGCGAACACCTACGGACTTCTGCTACGAAAGATGTTCGCTGCAAAAACGGTGTTAACAAATAATTGTTGGCTATGTTAACGAAAACTTCGTTATTTAAAAATTAAAAAATTATTGAAATGGTTTTCTGATTCAACAGACTTTAAATATTTTGTATTTAACATTTCTCTAAATTTTAAGAATATTTATACAAATTACTTTTTTAAAATATATATTTTGTTTTAAACTATATATGTTTTTGTTTAAGAAAAAAATGTGTGTTTTTAAATACCCTATTTTTGTTTTCCAAAAAATAAAGGAAATTCTACTTATCCCACGGCCTCAATAAGACGCCGTCGCAAATGTTGACGTACAGCATTAAATTCCGGCATCGGCGCCAAGTTGAACTCTTCACCGGAGTCCAAACGATGATCGTAGAGCTCCTCGCCGTAGATATTGTGCCAGTCTGTACATAAAAGAGGAGATTTGTTTAAAAAGTAAACTAAAAATGCATTTCACATATAATTGCAGAGTATAATTTTGGGCGTTCTCCCCAAGATTAGCCAGGACTAGCAGTTGACCCACCTCGACTAAAGTCGTGGGCGTGAAATCGCACCCAGAGCGTGTACCGGTAGAAGTCCGTGCGCAGGCTGTAGCCCATGATCTTGATGTTGCGCAGCTTGGGCTTGTCGCTGTTGGGATGCTTTGTGGGCAGCATGCCTGGACGCGGATACTGGCTCAGTGCCACGTGCTCCTCGGCTGTGGGATGAACAGATTAAGCGCAAGCTGTGGGCGCAGCCATGGCCATATACTCACCCAAGCCCAAGCCCAAGCCCTGGAGCTGCGGATACAAGCTCTTGCCTTCGGAGCAGGTCAACTGTGCCAGGTCGCTGCTGCTCCTATTGCATACGGGCAGGGCCGGCAGATGCGCCAGATCCACCAGCGTGGGAAACACATCCAGCAGCTCCGTGATGCTGTGCATCTGTCGGGGCTGGGTCAGCGGAAACTCCGGACTGCGGATGATGAGCGGTACGCGCAGCGCCACCTCAAAGTTGCTGTACTTGGCCCACTCGGCGTGCTCGCCCAGCGACCAGCCGTGATCGCCCAGCACCACAACCACTGTGCGCTCCAGATCCAAGCGGGCCAACAGCTTGCCGAACAGATCATCCACATAGGCCACGGAGGCGTAGTAGCCCTGACGAATCTGCGCCGCCTGCTGCCTGGAAATGGGTCCGTAGGGGAAGGAGATGTTCCTGTGCTTGAAGTCATCGCGCGAACGCACATCCGTATAGGGGTTCCATGCGACCTCGGGCATGTCTGGCGGCTTCAGCGTGTCCTCCGTGTAGTTGTAGAAATTCACAAGCGGAAACCGGGCGAGAAACTGCCGGGGAAAGCGAAAATTGATGTGCGGCTTGTGAAAGCCCAGGGCCAGAAAATACGGCTGGCGACTGCGCTTCCGCGTATCAATGAAGCGCAGCGCCTCCGTCACGGACTCGATGTCCGGCAGCGTTTTGTACGGCTGCGTTTGCAGCTCCACCGGACATATCAGGTAGTTCTTGCGCAGCACACCCCCGCCATGCTCGGGACAGACGGGCGAGTTCATGAACTGCTCGGTGCGGGGCCGGAATGCCGGCGCTGACCAGCTGATGGGGTAGTCGTCGCTGTTGTTGGAGGAGAGGCCCGGGTGGAACACCTTGCCACAGCTGTAGGTGTAGTAGCCGTGCTCCTTGAAGTACTGCGGCAACGTCGTAAAGTTGCCCACAAAGCTGCGCCAGTAGCTGTAGAAATCGTACAGATGCAACGTGTCCGGACGTCGTCCGGTCAACAGGGAGTTGCGGCTGGGCGCGCACAGCGCTTGCTAGTGGGCAAAGCAGTCATGAGGTGGCCGAGGGGCGTGGTTCCATGGGCTTACCTGACTGTAGGCGCGCGTGAAGATGCTGCTGCCCTGGGCAAAGGCATCCAGGTGCGGCGTACGGGCCAGGCCATCGCCATAAGCACCCAGAGCCGGCCTCAGGTCGTCGAAGATGACCATAACCACATTGTAGCGGGCAAGGGCTCCCGTTGCCCACATCAGCAGCGACAGCAGAGCTGAGATGTTGGACATGTCTACGCGAGAGATTTTTGCGACTGCAATCTGTAAGATGCCCGTACAACGGATGTTAATGCCGGCAACTTTGTTTGATTAAATATTACACAGGCGGGCATATAGGCGAGCTGGATGTGCATGTGACAGCCCCATCCGGACTGTGGACAGAGTTTAGGGCATGCATCCAGGCACATCGTGTTGCCAATTGATGTGCAATCGCCTATTCTAGATATATAATGAAATGAACTAATTTAATGCTGAGGAGGCTAACAAAAAATATATTTATTTACAGGGCATGCCAATGTCGTGCATGCCTTCGTCAATTTTCAACTTGTTTACATTTCACAAAGAGCAAAAAATATGCAAAATAAAAGGAAGCAACCAAGAGCAAACAAGCGGCGTAATTCAAAACCGCCCCCATTATATTTCAATTAAATTTAACGGAAGCGGGCCTCGGCCACAACGACGACGACAGCGACGACAGATGGAATGGAATGTTTGGGCGAGGCTGACGCCGAGCAGCAGTCGCAGCATGAATGCCATAGGGTATTCGTATTTACAATAACATACATATAGATTTAATGATTAACAAGCTAACAGCACAATTTGCTTCTTTTTTGTTTGTTTTTGTGATTTAAAAAACTCAACAGTCCAATTTGTCACTGATATTTCGATCAACCAGCGTTAATCAGGCGACGGAGCATTTGAAATGCCAATTGCAGTCTCCAATTAAAATGTCGCTCCGCAATTGCTGCAACGCTTCTCGCGCATTGCCAGGCAGCAGAGGATCCCAACGGGAAAGAAAAAGATCGCACAGCAAAGGCCCAGCGGCGAGAATGTGTCTTCCAGGTAGCCAATGCGGCACGAGGGGCACGCGCCGATGACGATGATCTCGGCCGGCAGCGCTGGCTGCACCACAATGCTAACTGGCGTCGTCTCGAAAGCTCCATAGCTGGCCATGTTTGGCGGCGCTGTCAGTGCGCCGCTATGCACGCCAGCAATAAGTCGGGCATCTGCAACAAGTTTGTATAATATTTAAGTGTCTTGTTTTGAATTTCATCAAATCACCTTGAATGGGGGGCGCACTGGCTCTCATGACTTCTTCGTAGCTCGGCGGCTCAGCTTCTTTAGCTGTGTTCGCCGACATTATCGCAAACAAAAAAGCTTTTACGTTTGGTCAATGACTCATGGAGTATTTAGCGTTTAGCTTTAATTAGGTATTGATATTGTATTGTTTTTATTGTATCAGCTTGTACCAGACCTTTGTTTGTATTCCTTTTTGCTGTCTATCGATGAATCAGCTGATGGACCGTTATCGAATAGAGCGAAGCACAATGACACACGCGTCGACGCTTAACGTAACGGCATTTAACTACAGGTTGTAGCAGTTAAATTTGAATGCTGAAAGCTTATGAATAATTCGTTCTTAAATATCAAATATTTATCAAATATTTAACTCTAAATATTATTCCTTTCTACTTTTCGCTGTATACGGATCTACACAGCTAATTTTTTATTAACGCATTGTGCAATGTAGCTTTAAGTCTAAAAATCCTCAAGAGAAATTTGCAAGTATATATTATTTTAAAAATTACCATATTTCTATATTCTTTTTATTTCCCCTGTCTAATTCTACTGCTTGGTAAGAACTTTGCATATTATTCGATAAATGGTCAGCGGTAGGTACATACGATTTCGATAAGAGACACAAAGAAACGCTGCATTGCGCTTGTCTGCATATAGCTGCACTCCTCTGCCGCCATTGGTTTCTTGTCTCTGTTGACGCAAAATCGGTGTAGATCTGTTCACCGAAATTGGTGAATAAATACAGTGAAATATATACAAAAAGTGCAATAAAGTGAGCGCAAATCGAACGCATATACTAGCACGCAACGTGCAGAAAGTGAGTGTTGAGTACTGTCGCAACTTTTGTTTTGCAGATTCGGTTTGCTAAATCGATTGGCATTTTTTCTCTATGTCTATTTCCGCTGCTCCGATTGCTGTCTCATTCATGCGCGCTTGAATGGACACACTCACACACAGAAGAGGAATAGAGAAGCCGCCGCCAAGCAGTTCGTAGTAGTAGAAAAAAAACAAAAACAGGCAACAACAACTATAACAAAACATAGTGGGAAGGTAAACAATCAGGGTACCGTTAATTGCATCAATTGCGATAAGCGCAGCAGTTGCTAATGCGCGACATGGCCGATTTAGATGCAGTACATCTCGGCCTGGACGAGAACGAGGCGGACATTGCCGAGGAGCTGCAGGATTTCGATTCCTTTGACACTCGCAGTGAAGCATCCAAATCTCGAGCTGGCTCCATGGCGTCGGACTCGGAGCCAAGCATCAGCTCGGTAAGCACGGCACCGTCCTCTGTGGATGGCAGCAGGAGTGGCAAGCGTGCCACCAAGTCCAAGTCTAGCAGCAAAGCTGTCAAAGAAGCTTCCTCTGCCAAGTCCACAAATGCAACTGCAGCTGTAGCTGCAACAGTTGCATCGACAAGTAAGAACAAATCCTCGAAGAAATCGAAACGCGCCGCTTCGCCCGGCGATCTCAATGGCAAGAAGAAAAAGTCCAGCAGCAGCGGCAGCGAATCCAAATCGAAGAAACCAATCGACACCGATGACAAGTCCAACTCCAAGTCGCAGGATGATGCGGAAGAGCGCGAGCCAAGCGTCAAAAAGTCGCGTAGCAAGAAGAACACCAGTGGTGGCAGCAGCTCCACCACGGCAGCCAATCTGAGCATGTCGGGTGGTGGCGGCGGCAACAAGAGCGATCTTAGCGATGCGGAGGATGAAAAGCCATCGCTTCTGCCCGCACTGGAGTCCGACAGTGAATCCTCGGATTCAGATTCGGGCACGCAGCACAAACGGAATGGAGGCGCTCGCAGTAAGGTGACGATGGCGAACAGTTCGAAGAGCTCCACACCGGAAAAAGATGGCGGTGGCAACACGCAGAAATCCTATGACTACATGACCAAGCTGAACTATCTGTTCCGCGACACCCGCTTCTTTCTGATCAAGTCCAACAACAGCGACAACGTGCAGTTGTCCAAAAACAAGAGCGTCTGGGCGACGCTGCCGCAGAACGATGCCAATTTGAGCCAGGCTTTCAAGGAGGCGCGCAATGTGCTCCTCATATTTTCCGTCAACGAGAGCGGTAAGCTAGCTGGCTGTAATCGCAGGGATTCCCGTTGGGTATTTAGAAAACAGATAAAACGCTTTCTTCTCTTTCTCCTTTCTGGCAGGCAAATTCGCGGGCTTTGCGCGCATGGCGGCGCCTTCGCGGCGGGATATACCCCAGGTGGCCTGGGTGCTGCCGCCGAGCATCTCGCCCAAGGCGCTGGGCGGCGTCATCGAGCTGGATTGGATTTGTCGCAAGGAGCTGTCGTTCAATGCCACCTTGCATTTGCACAATTCGTGGAACGAGGGCAAACCGGTCAAAATCGGACGCGATGGCCAGGAGATTGAGCCCAAAATTGGGGCCGAGCTTTGCCGCCTGTTTCCCGAGGACGAACAGATCGAATTGACGCCCATTTTGCGCAAGTCTAAGGAGACGGCGCGTGTGATGCGTGAGAAGGGCATCCATGTCATCTACAAGGCGCCGCGCAGTCTCTCCACGCGCGGTCACAGCGGCGGACGCGGCAACAGCCAGCTGGGACCCATGCGGCACAAGCGCAGCTACGGCCACGGTGCGCCGCATCACCACCAGCGACCCTATCGGCATCATCACCATCACCATGGCATGGGCATGGGCATGGGCATGCCGGGCAGCGGCGGTTTCAAGCGCAGCGGTTCACCGTATCGCCAGATGGCTGGCGGCGCAGCTGGTGCCGGTGACATGGGGATGCCCTCGTGGGAGCGCTACATGTCCTCGGCCGCTGCGGCCGAAGCCTATGTGGCGGACTACATACGCAACATGCACGGCCAGCTGCCACCGCTGCCGTTTGTGCCGCCCTTTGGCCAGATGCCAATGCCGTCGGCTGCTGGAGCTGCCAATGCATTGCCCCCGGGCGCACCGGCGTCGATGTACGAACAACTGCCGCCACCGGTGCGATACTATGATGGACCTGGAGCACCGCCGCTGCCGGACTACCCGCCGCCACAGCCAATGCGGCCACCGCCGCCGGGTTTCGACAAGGCGCCCAGCTATGAGGACTTTGCCGCCTGGAAAAACGCCGGTCTGCCCACAGTGGCGGCACCACCTGGATTTCCAGTGTACGCTGCCAATGGCAGCGGCAGTAGCAATGCAGCTGGTGGCGCCATTGGGGGGCCATCCGTGCCAAGTATCAGTGCAGGCAACCGGGACAACAACAACAGCTCCGTGGGCGGCCGACGACGCGAGTATGGTGGCAACCGCAGCGGATCCTCGCGACAGTTTCGTGGCGATCGTGGTGGTGGCGGCGGTGGCCAACGCAGCTATCGGGACGCCAGGCGTTGAGTGTGTCGTTGAGTATTGTTTGCGGGTATTCAAAAAGTGCGCGAAAATCCTCCTAACCACCTACGATGAATGATGCACAGAAAAGTGTCGCGTGTGAAAGTAATATTAGAAGAAGAAGAAGAAGAAGCGAGTCTTCAAATGCAATGAAAATTCAATGTCAAATGAAAAATAAGCTAAGTGAGCAGCGGGAAAAGTTGGACCCACACACACACACAGCCCCAGCGCCAATAACCGTTATACAAATCCAAATCCAATCGTACGAACAGCTCGTCTCTTATACACAACACTCCAACTCTCTCCTCTCTCTCTTACTATCACTCTCTTTCTGTCAATCTTTTGCTTAGCTATTTGTCATGCGAAAGTTCTATGATTTAAACAAACTTACAAAATAAGCAAATTACAACAAAACAAAACAAAATCTAATTCATATTTTAAAACAAAAAATACAGAAAAGAGAGAAAAAATAAATCAAGCACAAAATGTGAACTTTATTTAAAAGACGCTACAACAACAACCTACAACAGCACAACAAGAACGTACCGTTAACAATGTTAATGAAAAACCAAAGCAGTGATGTGTGTGTAATGTGTGTGTGTGCTTTTAATCCCTGTGCTTCCCCCACACGAGAGTTGGACCTTTAGTCAGAAGAAAGCAACCAAAGTGTTGAAAATTGAACGTTCCATGCGGAGTCGAGTAACGCCCCCACGCTCCGCAGCGCCCTAAAGCAAACCGCACTCATACCATATATGCATATACATATATGTACATATATATATATATATATATATAAATCGTTTTGAACGATTCAATCTTAAATCAAATCTAACACCCGGACCGCAAGCTAACCCTCAAGACCAGCATTACCAATGCAACAAAAACCATCAACAATTCTGTCTTTCAGCGACAACAAGACCAGAAAATCTATTCTCTTACAAGACACTGGTAGAGATTGTGATATTTATTGAGCCTGTCCGGTTCTTGAATAACTAAAACAAATATTAGACAATAATATTCTAGTCCATTTGACATTTCAACTAAATGATTTCACAACTGCAATTTTTCTGAGACTGCCAAGACTTTATTCAGTTCCCTTGCGGAGCAAAAAGTCGACACTGCCAGACACCTGAAATCGACACATGGACAGTATTAGGCAATTTTTTTCTTTGCTCTTTTTCGTTACAGTTCCTGACCAGGCACTGGAGGATTTCGCTGAGCTGAAGATCAAAGACTACATTTCCGTTCGCAGCTGTGATAATCTTATACAATATGAAAATATGCTTCGGCCATATTTTACATCAACCCAACAAATTAAGAAATATATAAAAAAAAAATATATAAAGAGATTTCTCTAGTTTTATTTAAATTGTATTTGAAATCAAATTCAATATTTCAGTTGCTCTTTTGCAATTTTCAAATTGGTCGTTTTATTAAACGATTCACTTGATAAATGTTTTCATTTTAAAATACCTCAAAGATGTCTACATTCTTTCGAAAACTTAACGACGCCCAGTGTGACCAACGTTTCCAAAGCAGCCACGCAACAGTTGTGTTGTTGTTTTTCACTAAAGCAGCTGATTTGTTATCGATTAATTTACTACATCAAAACACATAAAATACATTTAACAAAACAAATGAAAGTAAACAAATCTTTGATACAATTATTAAATACAACACAAAGCATATTAAATTATTTGCAATGTGCTTAATGCAAATGGTCTCACTGAGCAATTTTTGAGTGGAAAACAAGCAGTTAGTAAAATGATTAATTGATTGATCATTTTTTGAATGAAAAAGTCTAATATATACAATGCATTGCATTATTTGCATTATTACAAAATAATTTGTTAAAATGTGTTGTGTCAACATTTGTTTGAATGCTGTAAAACATTTCAAATTATTAGGGTGGGCGCTTTTCGTTCATTTGTTTTGTGCACATCATTCGTTTTTCAGCCCTCGACCCTCTGCCGCTGTTGCTTCTGTAAACATAACCTAACTTTTGAGGCCGAACAATACATGACGAATGCCTGCGTGTGCATATGTGTGTGTGCATGTGTGTGCTCCATGTAGCTCGCCATGTATTCTTAATCGGCTACATGGCAAGTGTTGCAGGGTGCACGCACTTATAACTACACTAATTTACGTGTGATTTTAATATTGTGGCCAATAAAATGAACAGCTAGTTAGACCGAAAGTGTGTGCATAACTGCTTTCAGTTAACTAATTAATTCAGTTTTGATTGTCTATGGCAGTCTCACCATGTATGCGTACTTAGGCTGACGGCAGTGTATACATGGCAGACATTCTAGCTTACATGGCGACCGCAAACTGGTTCTTTGGTGAGGGCGGCACAGGGGTATTAGAAATGGAAAGTTTCCCCTCACCCTTCTTAAATTGCAAAAACAACAAAACAAAAACAAAAGCTGTTCGTATTTTCTAAAGAAACGAATGGAGTTTTCCATTTAACTTCATTATTTAATATATTTCACGAGTTTTGTTTTTATAATTACTAATTTAAAAAAGTTAGTTAGGTATGTTTAAATGTATGTATTATGCAATTTCTTTTATTTTGATTATTTACAATGGGCGCAACAGCTGCAGCAGTTGCAGCGGAGGCATTTCTACGATTGGATTTGAGTCCGTGTGCTACGGTTCTATTTTGCGAATTTTTAGGCTGCCGGTGCCGACGCTGGCCACTCCCTTTGCTATGAGAGTACCGGGCGAGCTACTGTTACTGAGCGGGGAGGTGCTCACTAGCTGTGGCACCAGCTGGCTGTTGCTGTTGTTACTGTCTCCTCCATTCGCGCCATTGCCATTGCTCGGACAAGAGGAAGCACCATTTTGCAGGCGACGCTTTAGGACAAATCTGCGCGCCGTGGTTCCCGTCATCACAGTTGGGCTGGTGGTTATAGTTGTTGCTGTCACGGTTTGTGTGGACGTCTTGGACGCTTGTGCCAGTTGCAGTTCCTCGGCAGTAGCATCCACTTCCATTTCAGTGGGTGTGCTGTCATCATGCTGTCATTTTAAAAGTAAAATTAATTTCTCTACATGATTATTGTATGCTGAGGGGGCTGCTTACCGCTTCACTTGTGTGTTCCTCGTCCTCGTGGCCCTCCTCCTCCTCAAACTCGGCGCTCTCCGTCTCTTCGGGATACTCTACCAGCTGACCATTGAGGGTGGGAAACTCAATTACCGGCAAAATGAGTCGCGGCTGCTGTGTGTTGCTCTCGTCCATCAACTGCTGTATTAGTTGGGCGATATCCTCGCGTTTTTTGGTGACAGTCAGATAGTCAAACCAGTTGGTAAGCTGCTTGATGGGCAGTCTGTAGTCCTTAATTGGATCCTTGAAAAATTGCTCCACATACTGCAGCAGATAGAGACCGCAGTCGGTGAAGTTGTTCTGTTGCGGCACCTTGACGCAATGTCCCGGCATGTTATCCTTATTGAATATGTGCGCCTGCGCATCCGGCTTCTTTACCTTGTACTCGCATGTCAGATAATCGCGCAGCGTGGCCACCACTCGACTGCGCGAGGCGCCCGCAAGGGAGTCAAATATTAAAATCAAGGGCTGCTTTACAGCCGGCACATCATCGTTCGATGCGCGTGCGGGTCCGGATGTTGTCGGAGGTGTTGGCGTTGTTGTCGCTGCCGCCACCGTCGGTGTCGGTTCCTTGCTAATAGGTGGATTCGAGTTCTCGCTAACCTCGGAGGCCATGTCGCTGTCATCGCCTTCGGCCTCATCCCGTTCACTTTCGTCGTCGGCAATACGACATATTTCGCTGGGCATGGTCGGTAGAGAGACGGTTTCGCGCTTCGATAGCGGAGTAATTGTTGTGTTGCCGATCTGCAGCGCAACCTTCTTGCCGCGGGCTCGCTTCAGCTGCTGTGGCTCCACGGGCTGATTTGTGTCGTAGGTGACAGGGCCCTTTAGACAGGGGAAGCAGATGATGGCCAGGAACCAATGTGATTGCTCGTTAATGGGTACTATGATGAAGTCCTTATCAAATATATCCACCAGTTTCGTCCACTTTTGAACGCGTGCATGACGCTTCTGTGCCGCAGTCTGCTTCACGTCCGTCGGACGCGTTAGCGTTGTGAGACGCTTGTAAAAGAATGTACTAAAAATATGTGTTCGCTCGCGCTGCGCCTCTGGGATAAGCGTATTGCGCAGCCAGAGCAGATAAAAATCAATGATAATGTCATTCAAGTAAGACTCCTTGGTCAAACACACGTAGTCCTCCATGCGTATGCACAGTCCGCCCGTGCCTTTGGGCGGGTACATAAGCAGACTGACTTGCTCATCAGGACGCAGCTGCCGAGGCGCTAGCTGAGTGGGCTTGTCCAGCGCTTTTCGGTCAGAGTCCGCGATACGCTCCAGGATTTCCGCCGCGTCACGCGATGAGATTTCATCCAGGAAACTAAACATAGACTTCAGTGTCTCGCGTGCCGAAAAACTGATCGCATCAAAGAGTAAAATCAAGCGGCGCTCGTGAAAGCTGCCGTGACACTTAAAACCAAACTCTGTAGGAATAAGCAAGAAAGAGAAAGGAGTATTTAGGAATTAATTCGAAATTAGTTGTTGTTCAGCATTAAACTAGTTACTTACGTTCATTGGGCGGATCATCGGGTAGCTGGAGCTGCGTTTTTACATACTGAGCGCACGTCTTCAGCATGTAGAGCGTGACCAGTGGCTGCGCTTGCTCATAGCTGGCAAAGTGTGCAATAACCTTGATCACCTCGTGCTTATAGATGTGCAGTACAAACTTTTCGTCTTTGTCCGGCAGCATTCCAGCTATGCGCACGCCTTTGGAGGTGAAGCTCACCTACATTGGGCAGAAGCAATGCGTAATTAGCATATAATACAACACCAACTCTGTAAGAACTTACCGGTTCGATAATCTGAAAGCGATATGGCATCAGACGCAGACATTTGCAGGTCAGTTCGGTGGTAAATGATTCCCCATCGGGCGTATCGGACAAGTCAGTAACGTCGCCTCGGACAAAGTCTGCAAGAAAATATTAAACACAGTTGAATTATAAATTTTGATTTTGTTATATGTATTATACACATATAACGTTTTTTTTTATACATGTGGCTGCATCTGCTGCTTGCCGCAGTCACATTTTTTCGCACTGTGCTTTTTTGCTGCCTGTAAGCCGCTTACCGTCATCACACATTGTTAGACTATAACTTTAAAACAAATTAATGAGCTAAATTCATAACAAGAAAAAAAAATTAATCGAAAGGGCACAACAAATAGCGAATTGTAATGCAACACAAACTAGAAACTTGTCCAATACGCATTCGCCCTGCGCTATTCTTCTTCTTCGTGCTCTCTTTGATGAAAAATGGCGTGGTGCCAGAGCGCACTCTAGCGTCTTGATACGTAACTACAACTGTTTGAGAACAGCATTGCCAACATCAAATTACAGCACAGGCATGTACATAGTAATTTGACAAGAGCCAGGGACGGAAAACCAATCACAGTTGAGATAAGCAATGGTGTGACTTTTGAATCACAGCTTTAACTAATTATACCTACTTATTAATATAATATAACTTTGATCGTTTTCCGAAACTTAAATAGCTATTTCAATGAAAATTGCACTTACCCTTGTATAACGCTTCCTCATCCACTTCGGGCAGCATTGGATCACAGGCAAATGCGGCAGGCAGTTGATTGGCGCTTCCATTTGAATTGCGCTTGGAATTGGCGGCGGGGAACTGTGGTGGATCAAATTATATATGTAATAAGCAAATCATTTAACAACAGTTGTAGAGCTATACACTTACATTGCCTGGATCACCATTAGACTCATCCTGATCAGCCTCGTCCTCACTGCTGAGCAACACCACAGGATCCGCCTCGGCCACCCGACGGCCGCTGCGCGTACGTCCGCCTCTGATCGCCATGCCTCTGCCTCGTACGTTGCCTGACACTGGTGCATAGGTGCCTCCAATGGCGCCCACCTGTTTGTTGAGGCGCGCCAGTTCACGTTTTTTGTCTGCCGGCAACACAGAGTCGCCTGTTAATGCACCTGAGCCTAGGGAAGCCGCAGAAGCATTCGTAGACTTGGTTACATAGGATTTGCGCCTGGGCGGCTCCGTGAAGACGCGTTTGCACCGCTCGCACTTGGCATGATCCATGCCGGTGAAGCCGCACAGGTGGCAAACGGCGTAAAAGCCGTCAATCAACTTGGGTCCATCCGATTGGGCAGACATAGCCGGGGACGCGGCGCCAGTTGAGTCTCGCTTAACCTGTTCTGCAGCTGCTGCAGCGGCGGCCGCTGTTGTCGACTGTGGATTGTAGGCAGGCGTGGTTGCGGCTGCTGCCGCCGCGGCGTTCTCCTGCTGTCGATTCATTTGAAGACTCTCCTCGGCGCGTGAAATGAGCTCGCTGGCAGACTCGTTTACCGAGAAGCCGACAGTGACTACAAAGTCCACGTTGGCGCCGCGATGCTCCACACATTGGATGGTGGTGGTATTGTCAAAAGGCACGCTAACCTGCTCCAGCAGATCCTGCACGGTGCACGACTCCCGTGGCAGTGTAAAGGTTATTAGACGCTGCTCTCCGGAAGCAAGGATGACCAACATTTTGGCACTGTTGCGATCCCGATCCGCGATGGGCTGCCCAGCGCGATTGTTCAGCACGTGCTGGGAGTGAATCTCGTAGTTGTTGTGTGACGTCTGCTGCACGGACGACGCCTGTGGCTGCGTTGGCGCTGCGGAAAGTACCCGCTGCTGGGGCTGCAAAATGCGCGGGGCGGCAGCCACATTGGGTTGCTGTTGTTGCTGCGTTGCCTGTGGCTGGGGCACCGCCTGTGCCAACTTGGGCACTGATCGCACCAGAGTGCCAGGCGCGGTCGGTCGCATGGGAGTCAGTCCCGCTGCAGCCGCAGCCGCAGCTGCTGTAGCAGGCGAGCTGGCCATAGTCTGACGTTTCTTAAATTCTGAGAGGGTCATGCTAGATCCACTGGCCGTCCGCACACCCGGCTGTTGTGGCTGTTGTTGCGGCTGCTGTTGCTGCTGCTGTTGTTGTTGCTGTTGCTGCTGCTGTTGTTGCTGCTGTTGTTGCTGCTGCTGTTGCTGCTGCTGTTGCTGCTGTTGTTGCTGCTGTTGTTGCTGCTGCTGTTGCGGCTGTTGTTGCTCCTCCTCGCTGCTGCTGTTGGCGGCCGATGTCGGCTGGTAGTAGGTGGTCAGCGTGGTGCTGCCGACAGTGGGCAGCTGCATGGGCAAGCCCGTTGCTGGCTTTTGTTGCTGCTGCTCCTTTTTCACCACCACTGCCTGTATGCTGTCCTCGAGATCCATGCCCATGGTGCTGCTATTGGGTTGCGGCGCAGCGGCCGTTGATGTAGAAGCGGCCCGATAGCGAAACCTGCACCACTTGGCTGCTGGCGCATTAGCACCATCTGTTGGTGTTGCTGCTGTTGCTGTGGATTAGCGGCTGCCTCGCTCACCACATGGCGATAGACATTACGCGGCTGCAGTTGCTGTCCGGGCGCGGTCACCGTCGGCTGACCCAGATTCGTGATTGTTATTTGTTTGGCCATCTGTGGTTGGCCCACAATTTGCATGGTCTGACCCTCGCCGGCAGCCGTGGTCTGCACCACCAGTTGAGTGCGCGTGGGTCGCACGCCCTGCGGCCGCACGGTTCGCACAATGCCACCAGTCACTGTCTGCAGACCACCCCGGGGTCGCATGTGACGCACAATTGTGGGTGCGAGTGCCGGACGCGTTGCGATCACAGTTCCCGGTTGTCTGGCAATGACGGCGCCGCCACGCGTTGCTTTCCCCCGGAATGGTGAACGCACAAGTTGTGTGCTCGTTGCTGTGGTCACCAGTTGCGGTTGCTGCACCTGCACCTGTCCCTGCGGTTGTTGTTGCTGCTGCTGGGGCGGCTGCTGCTGCGGCTGTTGTTGCTGTTGCTGCTGCAGGGGCGCCTTGGGCAGTTGCACTTGCTGATAGACGACGTTGCCAGTTGGCTGCGGCACGACGCGCGTCTGTACGAGATGTGTGGTTTGGGCCTGTAAATGAAGTTGTTGCTGCTGTTGCTGTTGTTGCACGTGTTGCTGCAACACGTGCTGCTGCTGTTGCTGTTGCGGCGAGGTTGTGTACACCACACGATTGTTGTATGCGTGAATATTGATTCCTTGCTGCGGAATACCAGTGGCCTGGCGCATAATCAGCTCCTGGTGCTGGGGCGCCTGTATCAACACCTGCTGTCCTGTGGGCTGTTGTACAATCACATGCGTGTTGTTTAACATCTGCAACGAAATGTACCATTAGTACCGTTAGTTTAACTCAACACAGGATGCGCGTCTTTTGCATAACTCACTTATCGAACTAAAAGATATTTCAACATTTCGAAACCAGAGAAACTGGCGTTATTTACGAGTTTTTTAATCGAAAATGTGTATATTACATATATTTGTTGTTGTTTTCGGCTTATTAATGCTCGACATTTCATTAAAGAGAGAAAAAATGGGAAATGTCAGAATATATTCATTACAACAGCTCGTATCTATTGATGATGGAAAATCTAATCTTTAAAGTTTGAAAAGTGAGATTAGTTTGCATAGAAACAGATAGATTGAATATAAAGATATACTATATGAAGTCGTCTATCTAAACTGGATAATTAAATTAGCAAATAATTTTAATATGTGGATGTCGTATTAAATTTTGATTTAGATTTAAGGTGTTTTATTGGAAATGTTTCTAATTTCTGAAAATTTTAGTTCCCACAGGACCACCATATATTTATTAATTAAATATGTGGATTTTGTATATACAGACAGGATTTGGAATATATACAACGTACACAATATTATTATATTTTAACTTTCGCCTTGCCCACAGATTCTTGTATGACCTGTTTTATTTCATTAGATGCTTACGCTTATCTGGCGCTGTTGTTGTTGCGTTGTCGTCATGCGGTAGACAATCTGCTGATGCTGTTGCGGCTGCTGCTGTGCGGGTGATGCTTGTAGCTGCAACGTTTGCTGCTGATGCTGGGGGCTTTGCAGCAACTGTTGCTGCTGCTGAGGAGCAGCCTGCACCAGCGGCGTCGTCTGCTGTTGGTAGGCGGTGTGCTGCTGCTGCTGGTACTGCTGCTGATGCTGCTGCTGGAGTACCTGCTGCTGTTTCTTTTGTTGCTGCTGCTGCTGCAGTTGCTGCATGGAGGCGTGCTGCACAATTGTGTTCGGCTGCAGCACTTGGTCCGACGTGTAATAGATTTGCTGCGTGTGCTGAATGGCGGGCTGTTGTTGTTGTACATATTGCTGCTGTTGCTCCAGACGCAACTGTTGTTGCTGCTGTTGCACTTCTTGCTGCTGCTGCTGCTGCTGATAGTGCACCTGTGGATGCTGATGGTGCATAACCACCTGCTGTTGTTGTTGTTGCTGCTGTTGCTGCACTTCCTGCTGCTGCTGCTGTTGCTGCTGCAACTCGGCGCCTATAATGTAGTGGCTAGCAGTTGTCGGCTGCTGCGGCTGTTGATACTGCGCGGGTGTGGTGGTCTGATAGACAACCTGCTGCTGATCACTGAACACTAGTTGCTGATCTTCCTGCAGGACAAGAGACTGTCGACCAAGATGCTCAAGTTTAGTGGTCACAGCTGTGGTGTGCACTATTGTTTTACTTACACCCACTTCATCGTGCGGCACTTGCACCACTTGAAGGTCCGAGTAGACGGGCTTCATTTCTATGTCCTCACTATTGCTGTGTACTATGTACTGTTCCATGGCGAACGCTGGAAGGTATACACGATGTAGTTAGCTTTGCGCCATATATCAATTTATATGCAGTAAGTGCGTCTGTGTGTCTGTGACGTCACATGCCCCGTAAGGCAGCACCGCAATTTTCCTTTTTGCATCATATTTTTTACCTTTCTGGGCCTTGGCCAGTTGTTGTTGCTGTTACGCCGTACAACTCACGATAAAAAACACACTCATTTGCACTAAACAATCAATTCATCTTCTTTTCGTTCTTAACTTCAGTCAAAATACGCCTCAGCATTAAATTATGCTGGGTTTTGTATGAAAATTCGCTTTCTTTAACAAACTAAAGCGACGATGCAGAATCAAATATGGCGTTTGCTTGCAGCTGGCAATGCCAACAAACGATGTAGGTGGCGCCGTCTGGCGGCACATTGGTCGGCAGCTGTTTACAAACATTTTCAGCGTTGCGTTTTGTTTTGCACTTTTATCGACGTCTGCTTCTAGCGCGTTTACGTCTAATGTATAGTGGTACCTCTATTTGCCATGTAGGGCACAGAGTGAATTTTGTGGGACCACTAAATGCCCGCAAGCCACTTATCACTGGAGTTTTCTTAATTTTCACATTTTTTATAACTAATCGCGTATGCGACACTTTTGTTTTTATAGAACACATTGTCGGCATAGTTAACTGCACTTGATGCACGCTTAATTTTGTTAATTAAAATTCAATTTATTGCTAGTTTGAACTATGTCTTGTGCAGCGCGAAAGGAGCGCGCAGCTCTTGCGAATTATTTTGAAGAGGAAGATGAAGCAACAACACACAACGAAGAAGTGTGGTAAAAATAGGCGAAAAACAATTTCAGTCAAGTTGGCAGGGCTAATTAAAATGATTAAAGCGTAGTAAGCAGCAAAGTTTATCTATTCTTTTAAATTATATAGATCAATTGTAGATATTTTCTAATTTGGACCTAATAAGAAAACTTTTTAAAAATTGATGATAATGTCTTTGTTTTTAAGGTCTATAACAAATAACTATTCTACATGGAATAGAATAGCATCTGTTATTTTAAGAAGATTCTAATGTATTTACAAACTTTTTACATCTAGGGCTTTGTTTTATGTTGACTCTATCAGAAGCAGTAACAGTAGTAGTAGTAGTATTAACAGTAGTACAATAAAATGGTTTTTAATATAATATAAATTTCGTAAAACTCTGATATCTGTGTAGAGCAACGGTTTTGCAGTAAAGCCAAATTTAATGTATTTTTTGCTCGTATAGTTGGCAACACCAGCTCGTGACGTCACACAGAGTTTGTTTTTCCCTAGTCTGTTGTGAATCATCCATAAAGAAAAAATTGTAGTAAATAGTTCATACTGCAATAAGCTACAGGTGACAAGATGTTCTCCAGTGGCCCCAACTATAACAAACTGAAGACAAATCTGCGCCTAGCGCAGAACCGTCTTAAGTTGCTGGAAAAAAAGAAGGCTGAAATAACGCAGAAATCTCGCAAGGAGATTGCTGACTACCTCGCCACAGGCAAAACGGAACGGGCACGTATACGTGTCGAGCATATTATACGGTAGGATACACGCTAATTCCTATTGGTAGTAGACGAATCTTTATTCTGATGCATTCACAGCGAGGACTATTTGGTGGAGGCCATGGAAATTGTTGAGATGTATTGCGATCTGTTGCTGGCACGCTTCGGTCTTATACAGCAAATGAAGGAACTGGACGCTGGCATAGCCGAGCCTGTGTCCAGTCTCGTTTGGGTTTGTCCCCGTTTGCAGAGCGACGTTGCAGAGCTAAAGGTTATATCCGACATCTTTATCAACAAGTATGGGCCAGAGTTTGGGGAGCATTCGCGCACTGCCACCGGAGAGCATTACGTCTCAGAGAAGCTGATGCACAAGTTGACGCTGCAGGCTCCGCCCAAGTTGCTTGTGGAGAATTACTTGATAGCCATTGCCAAGAACTACAACATCGAATATGAGCCCGATCCACAGGTCATGCAGGAGGAACAAAAGCCCGATCAGCAGCAGCATCATTTGATTGATTTGTCTGATCGTAATAATTTGAGTGGCGGCGGCGGTGTTGTTCCTGGTCCACCACAAATGGGTTTTATTGGCTATCCGGCAATGCCACAATTGCCGGACATGCCAGTGCCGCCCAACAACAAACCATTTAATTATCCACCCTATGGTGGCGGTGGTGGCGGCGGTGGTGGTGCCGGGGCCTGTGTCGCTCCTGGTCCAGTTCAACCGATGCCACCATTTGCATACAACATACCGCCCAATCAGCCACCGCCATCGACATCGGCGCAGGCCAAGTGTGCTGAGGAGAAGGACTTGAATACCAATTTTATCAACGTAAGTTCCTGGTTAATGATTTAGTTTCTTAGCTGAGCTTTTTGCATGTTCCTGCATGATTGGGCAATTTCAGCACGAAAACATAACCAACACTGAGGAGCCGGAGCCCGGCTCTGGCAGTCCGGACGAGAATATTTTGGTACGTTAGCGCTCTGTAGTACGCCTGGACATGGTCCACAACTAACATGCTTTTCGTTTACCCCTTACACACTGTAACCTAAATGTATCGTCGCTCCGTTGTCTCGTTTCTGTGTGACGTCACAATGTGCGTGTAAGTGTAGAGAACACAATGAGTCATGGTCGTGGTGTCAGCTTATCTACTCTCCCTGCTATTGCCGCTTTTGATATATACAATTTTATTATTTATGATTTTATTTTGACTTTTTATTTTGCATAACAGCGCCCAAAACCGCACAATGATCCACCGCCACGTTACTCCTCGATTAATCCTGTTAACTTGCAGGTCAGCGACTCCTTCTTGAATGTCGCAACGACGCACACGACTTACATCAATAGACGATCCATTGAAAGACAATTTGTGCTAATGTTTTCCTTTCTCGCCGCAGAATGCCAACAAACCGAAACCACAACCTCGCTCAAAGCTGCCGCCTGGTGGACCCGAGGATCCTAGCGCACCTCCAGCGTTGGATTTGCCATCGCTGCCGAATGTGCCCAACGATTTGCCAGATGTTTCAGGTAGCGACAAGGGCAAAGATGATGATGAAATTGACTTTGATGAACTGTCGCGTCGATTTGAGAACCTGAAGAAGCGCAAGTGAAGCCAGCTGCTGATTTACGCCCCACAGTTTAATCATTATGCATTCAGAACTTTGTTAACATAAATAACCAACTATATATTTTATACAAGTCGTTTAATATCTAGAACAGCTCATCGCTCTCGACCACTTCCTTGAGTTCAAGCAGCTCCAACAGGCCCTTGCCCTTCGTTTCGTTGCGCACCAGCTCGTCTATGACGCGGTATTGGCCGGGATCGATGAGTAGTGTCAGATGCAACATTGATTCCTCCCATTCTTCGTGCTCCACGGTATTTGCTAGCTTCACAACCGATTCCTTCAACTTGCCGCCTCCTTCCTTGCCTGCAAAGCTAACGCGTAGCTTCATCCGCGAGCGCTCAATGGGCATATGATCGCGCAGCATTTTGATGGCCTCCAGTGTGTTCTGCTTGGTATTCTTGTTCATTTTGACAGAGAAGTGTGCGTCCTTCAGAGATTTTTCTATGATGGTGGACGAATAGGGACGACGCGTTTCAGGATTTACGCAGAGTGCCGCCACACTGTTGACAATGCTATTCAGCTGCGAGTCCAGCACGCTCTGTCGCTCCTTCTCAGACACCTGAAGTTCTCCTTTGCTGAGAATCTCTTTACAAATCTCCGTTTCGTCTTTGGCACCGAATGCCTTTTGCAGTTCATCCTTTTTCGCCGCCTGTCCCTTGGACACGTTGGTAAAGATGGTGTGTGTTTGCAGCACCTCATCGATGTCCTTTTCGCTGCGCAAAGAGGTTTACTTGCTGAGCAGTGGCCGACATGCTGGGTGTCACTCGCTTACCTGTTGTTGCGCCAAGATAGCACCTTGTTTTTGTAGCAGGCAATCTCAAAGCGCTTACCAGCCTTCTTTAGCCTTACAATGGCCACATTTGTAAGACGTATTTGATTTGTAGGTGTGAATATTTTGGACATGTTGTTTTGATAGATTAGTGTGGCCGCAAGCAGCAAACCTAAAAATACTGAGAATTTTGGGAAAATACTAAAATACCGAACTCGATGTGTGGTGTCGCATAGCTTGTATATTTTACAGCACTGTCAGACTCAGTAACGACTTTTATTTAAATGAATGGAACTTCATTTAATTTTTGTTTATTTGTTGGATATTCTGGTAAAACACAAATCTTTAACAATATTAGCTCACTTTTGTTGCAACGATTTGGCGCCAATGAAATTGTGTGTGGCAACATGCGGCCGAGGCACGCCCGCGTGCTGCCAGACACAATAACAAAGCTGCACTTCGGATTTGTTATTATGCACTTAACGACCGCCAGGCGGGCCTCAAACTCGAAACTTAAACTTAACCAAATCATATCTCATTTTATTTATTAATGTGCTCCGCCTCACAGATGCGGAGGCTCTGACGGCGGCTCTGGACAATCGGACATTTCAGTTTCCGGCTCGCATGGGCACGTCTCCATGTCGTCGATTGTGCATCCCTCCTCTTCTCAAACGCCGACATCTGATGCCGACGGTTCGGATTCTTCTTCTTTGTAGCCGATGTAAGCTGAGGCACGCTGTTTGATAATCTCCAGTATAATGGCTGTCAGTATCTCGCGAGAGTCCACAATGTGGCCCACTTCCTGGGCAACTTCGTTAGATAGCCAGGGGCAGACATCCTTCATTAGCTGCTCCTTCTTCACTGCATCGCTGGCCGGCTCAATGTTATTGAGAACCTCGGGCACCAGGCTAGCAATATGTCCCTGCAATAGTTTAGCTGCCGTCACGCTCTTCTGCATTTCGTCATCCAGCTCCTTGGCAATAGCATCCTGGCGCAAGCGGCGCTCCTTCTCAGCCTGCAAACGCAGCTCCTCGGCCTCCAAACGCCGCAGCTCCGCCAGCTCTGCCTCGCGTTGAGCCAGGTATCTGCAAAGAAAATAAGTTAATTCAATGCCTGTATTTTTTTTAACGAGTTTCCTTGAACATACTCTTCTTGCTTGCGACGCAGTGAAGCCAGCTCCATTTCGTGAGCCACTTCCAGCATGCTCTGCTCGATGCAGGCATCCACCAGCACATCAATAATTGGCTGAGCTTCTGCATCGAAGTGGAACAGCTCGCCATCTCCAATCTCGGTACCCACATCGATGCCCACCTTGGCGGGCACGTATGGCGGCGTCGGCGGTTTCTCGAGGAACAAATCGGTTTGAGTGTCCACTGTGTATTCCGGCGGGCGCTGCACCAGCTTCTCCAAATACTTCTCCGTTTGTATGTTTTCGTGCTTTCTGCCCTTCACTGGCGGCGGTGTGCCCAGGACATTGCGCTGATTGCGGCACTGCATCGATCGTTTACGGAGCATATTGCGGCGCCGTAGTTCTGCAGCCTTGTCGAACGGATCCACCTCCGCCTGCGAAGCAAACAAGAGCGATTATTCATGGGTCAGGGTTGCAGCCGGTTGGAACACTTACAAGCATTGACGGGGTACCAAAGTTGCTGCCCTTTATGACGCGACGGTCGTACATCATGTTCATGTATGGTTCTGGCGGTGGCACGACGGGTCTGCAATGAGTCAAAACAAAGACCGTCAATTAGCAAACCTCGACCCAGTTCAACAAACTCAACTCAACTAAAGCCTTCTGATTTGTTTAGACCTAAATCTGTTGCACACTTCAGCCGATAAACATCAAATTTGTGCATTCTATCACGCCCGCCCCCATCTCGATGGGGCGTGTGCTTGTCAAGTCATCTCCGATTCGAATCAATTTCCGTTAAGTTCACTACACTTTTGGGTCAATGGGCAGGGCACAGCCCATAGCCCACTTTTGGTGGCACTAGCTGAATTAAAGTCTTCTTGGCCAAAAGCTTAAAGAGACCACAACATTTCTCGGCAGTTGCCCCTGGACTGGTCAGTTATTTATGACTTGCCTATTTATATATATATGTGTATATATATGTATATATGTGTAGGTATAGCGTAGCGGTATAGGTACATATATAACATTGTCAGACATTGCACTCCATTGGGCGCTGGAACCTGAACTCGTGACCTATGCAAATTTTTCGGTTTGTTGGCGCAGAAACTGGCCCACAAACAGGAAGTCACATTGAAGTTCCCAGCCAAGCAGCGCCACCAAAATGGCAAATGTCTACAATCCGGGGTGCTACGAAGGGCTCTCTGGGTCTGGGTCCTGAAGTACAAAGCAATCAACCAAAGTGACGACTCAAAACCGAGTGTGTAGTCAGAATAAGCGAAAGGGCAGGTAGGTTATGAAATTCTATTTTACTTGTTTCTCTTGATAAAGTATAGCTATAAGCACTAAGCATAAAATATATATATATATATATATATATATATATATATATATATATATATATATAATATATATATAAAAGAATGTAAAGCTGAAGTTGAAGATTTCCAGTTACCGATCGTGAGCTAAGTTTAAAGACTTTAAAGATATAAAAAATAAGGTAAAATTGGTGTTAAAACGATTAAGGTTAATGAATTCCATATACCCGTGTGACACGCAAGATAGATATTAGGGGTCTCACGTATTCTACACTAAATGTGGTAAAAATTATTATCTTGCATTATAGTTCTGACTGATAAATGTATATTAATATATATATATAAATACGTACATATGTATCCTTGCTAAGTATACGAGTATTACTTACACTATTTAACACATTGAGTCCATTAACAAAAATAGCTTTAATTTATTGTGCTGACACAATAGCTAAACCGTCAGAAAAAAGCCAACACATTTCCTATATACAAATCCATATACCCTTACCCACATGAATTCGAATAACATATGCCCTCTGTACAATGTCCTGCTGCCTTACTTCTCACTCTATCTCTGTGCTGTTGTTTCTGGTTTTTTTCTTTTTATATGGCATTTAAGGTAAATTTCCGACTATTTTTCTGTTGTAATTGTTGTTGTTGCCAGCGCCAGTAAAATCTTGATTTAAATTATTTAAGAGGGAGTGCAGGGAAATAGGCGCGTTGCATGACACATTGCGATGCCGATGTTCGTTCGATGTCCTTGCCCAGGCGGCGACGGGGTGGGGAGTGGGGGGAAGGAGCACTTCACTAACGAAGGCGGCAAATAAATTAATGAACATTGGACTTAAAAATGCCAAGCGAATTGAAAAACATTTCAAATTGAATTGTTGACGCAACAATCGATAAGCAGGTGGTTAGGGCAACCACTGAACCACCAAACCACTGGGCCCCCCATTGGACAGCCCCAAAATGTATGCCCCCTTTTTGCGTATTTGAATTTATGGAAATATTTTGAGGCGTAGTTCGCCCATTTTGGGGCCATTGGGGTTCTTTTTATTACCTCTTGTCGCCGTTTCGTCGCTGCTGCAGTTGCTGCTGGAACTGCGCCTTGGTTATGTGCAGGCCACCGGCCAGCGACTGTGAATCGGGTTTGGAGGCCGCCGCAGCAGCAGCAGCGGCTGCCACAGCGGCCGTGGCACGCACTCCGTTCTGGCGAGTGGCGGCTTTGTTTTCCTTATCGGGCAATTGGGTCTGGCGGTTGGTGTCCTTGTTTTGGTTACTGTTGGTATTGTTGGCATTGTAGTAGCTGTGCAGGATCATCGGATAGGAGGAGTAGGCATAGACATGGCGTCGCAACATAGATGCCGGCAGCATCTGCAGCTCATGCGGTGGCGGCAAAAAAATGCCCGTGGGCACTGTCGTCTCAAAACGTGGACGGTCCATTTGTTGTGTGCTCAGCCAAGCGCCGGTGCCGCCGCTGCTGTTACTGCTACCGCCGCGTCCGTAGTTCTCCTCCGGCGCCAGGAAGCGCAGCTTCTGGCTCAGCTCATCGGCAAAGCTGCGCACCTCCTGTGTGCTGCGCGAGAAGAAGGAGCGCGTCGTCAATGGCGGATTGGAGGATGTGCTGCCCGCGGCGGCTTGCTGATCTACATGCTCCGACTGTTCACGTATTATGGGACGTACAATGGCCTGATTGGGCTTGTGATCGTAGTCCAGCTCCACGGAATTGTGCAGCACGGAGAAGGCGTTGGTGACCACGTGCTGAAAGTTGTAGGGGCTCTGATAGCGCTGTACGTTGTAGGCTGGCTGATTGGTGCTATTGTTGTAGTTGTGGCTGGCTCGTCCTGGTGCATAGGGATAGCTGCTGGCAAAGGAAAAGTTCTGCGCACGCTGCCCCGTCTTCGATTGCTGTTCCGGTCTATTGTCTGGGAAGTGTTCTGGATTCATGTGCTGCTTGGGGCTGATATTCGTCTCTGGCATGATCCTCTGGCGTCGTCACAATCAAATCTTGTGCTTCACACCGCTCATTGCCAGCTTATAAATAGCCACACAGTACTCTAGACTTTGCACTCGGTACACAACACACACTAAAAAAGTAAATCAATACTTTTTTATGTTTTGTTGCCCCTTTGTCCTGCTGGCGGACGGCAAGGAGCACGCGTTGTACCGCACGGTTCGAGTGGCGAACGCCAAATGACCGCAGCACTCGGCCCTCGGTCGCAGCTCGGCCGCCGCTGGTCACTCGACCAGCCAGCCAGCCAGCCGGGGTGGCCAGCCACCACCAGCACCACCCGTTGCTGAGCGTTGTGTGTGCCCCATGTGCCAACAATTAACTGGCTTCGGCGACTGTTGCCGCACATTTGAAATGCCGCCAAATTCGATTTAGCCAGAAATCCTTTTGCATGCCGCATTATGTATTCCAATTGTGTGTGGCCCAGCTGGGTCGTGTTTCCAATTAAAAGCGTTTCCTGGCTGTCCACCACACTGGCACCCGCTCGTGTGCTGCGTCCTTGAAATTGGCAAAGTCCAAACCTGTAGGTGTTTCTGTCAAGTGCCGCATTTCCGCGCAATTCCTCCCCTTCCCTGCCTCATTACGCTGAGATGACTTCACGCATTTGGCGGCTGACATTGAAATGTAGTTGGGTGGCGCCTACTTGGAATCGGCCTGTCCTGGTAATGTCAGTGGCCAAGGTCAACTGTAAGCTCCCGCCCAACCAGTTGACGTGTGCCGCTGATAAGCGGAATTAATGAAAGCGCTAAGCAGCTAACTCTACTTCTGGGGAAATTATCGACGTCGTGTCGTATGGGAGGCGTGGCCGTCGCAAAGGTTAAAGGTGTTGCTTTTGACTAGATCTGTAATCAATAAGCCCTTACTGCTTACTATATTCTTTAAGGAAAATATCTTTGAATTCGATCTGTGGTTTTGGGATATGTTCAGAGATTAGAGACACGAGCTCATTTGTGTATTTAGAATACCAATCAATATCAATTATCATTATCAATATAATGATATCAATAAGCGGAGTTAATGAAACTGCTAAGCAGCTAACTCTACTTCTGGGAAGGGAGGCGTGGCCGTCGCGAAGGTTAAAGGTGTTGCTTTTGACTAGATCTGTAACCAATAAGACCTAACTACTATATTCTTACTATATTCTTTAAGAAAAAAAAAAAATTCTATCTGTGTTTTTGGTATATGTTCAAAGATTAGAGACAAAAGCTCATTTGAGGATTTAGAAGAAAATTTACTTAAGAAAATTGGTAACACACAATGATATCAATATAGGCCTTACCTTTCCAAACTCAAATGACCTTTATACGACCCATTAAGGCCACTTTTATCGCAATGTTAACTTGTCTATTTTTGCATTTAACGACATTTGTATCCACGAATTGCGTCAATTTCAGTTTTAAGCGCTCAATAACCCACACGAGCCCTTAGTTTAGAGGGGCTCCCTAATGCTCCCGTTGAACTCACGCCTTGGTATCCGCTTGCGTGCCTCGGCATTGGCCATGCCACCAAATAGTTCATAACTTATTTACGCAATTTATGACTGGCCCCATCTGGACACAACTTTCGTTTTCTATTGTTTTCTTTGGTCAATCAGCCGGCAAGCCGGCCGCGGAATTCATTGACCTCAGTGGGCCTATGTTAGTACTCGGATTGCTCCCTTGCCCGCCCACAAATCTGTGCAAACTTACTTGGGACAACCTTTGATTTTGATCGGCTTTGGCTGGCTGGCCCACCAGAAGCTCTGTTTGCAGGGTGGCGCTGGACACGGCTTGTCCTGCCATTTCAGCTGCATCTCCGTGACCTCTGTGCGTGTTACGGTGCTGAGTATGTCCAAGGACTTGCCTTTGTTGCCCATGGGCGCACGCTTTGGGATCGTTGGCATTATTATGGCTCTACACACTATTTGTTTATGTATATAAAATTTTAATTTATATTTTGTATTCTATGGCTCTAGCTAAATTTTATGTGTATAAAAAGTATGTAAGCTGACACATTTTGCAAAGCCTTTTCGTTGATGAATTTCTTTGATTTATATATTGTTTATTGCTATTTTATGAATAAATTTCTTGTTTTCTTATGGTGTTGTCTTTTCGACATTTGTTTTGTTTGGCTGCGTCGTATCCAAAATAAACAATAACTGCGGAATTTTGCAGCGTTGCCATAGCAATCTATTGTCGGCATTGTTGCATTGTCAAACTGTTGCCTTGTAGGACTGAGATTGGGAGTTATTTATAGAAAGCTAAACTTGATGTGGGCAAATGTACAGCGATAACAGTCACTTGCTTTTAACAGTGACAGTTGTTAATGTTGCTTAACATTTGCTAAACCGTTATCAAAATATTACAATAGTTTCTTTCATCATAGCTCCTATATTTCAAACTACCATAATTTAGTCAAAGCTAAACCGATTTTCATGTTTGATGACATTTTGGTCATGGTTTATCCCCTAGACTGATTCTACATTTAAGATACATTCATTATTGAAAATAAATTGTTCTTGAGTTTTGTGGTACAAAAATCATGTGAGTGAAGCTCTCGGATCCATAGCTCCCATACTTCAAACTTCCATAACTTTGTCAAAACTGAAACGATTTTGATGTTTGATGATATTTTGGTCATGTTTTGTCATCTAGATTAGTTCTGCATTTAAAATATATGCATTTTTGAAAATAAATTTTTTTTCATTTTTTTGTGAAAATATCATGTA